>JADRCD010201700.1:0-10948 GCA_019843815.1 Montemys delectorum
ACTAAAAGCCCTCATTCCATCATTTTGTTGTTGTTGTTGTTGGTTTTGGTTTTTTGTTTTGATTTTGTTTTTTTGTTTTCAAGATAACCCTCAGTGTCCTGGAACTCACTCTGTAGACCAGAGTGGCTTCAAATTCAGAGATCACCTGCCTCTGCCTTCAGAGTGCTGGGATTAAAGGTGTGCGCCACCACTGCCCTCTATTTAGTCACCATTTAGGGACCAAATCTACAAGCTAGGACCAAACCCTCCTAGCAGGTCTTTGCACAGGTGCTTGTTTCCACCCTTTATGTCCTCACCCTCCCAACCCACCCCCCCCTCCCCCCCCCCCCCCCCATCCCTAGATAGGAGAGAAAGAAGGATTGGGGGTGAGGGGATAGTCTTGAATCTAATTTCTTTCCTTTTGTTTCTTTGAGTGACTACTAACAAACAGCAGCCAACCTCTACCCTGCACTGACTGACAACTCCCAGTTCTGCCTCTAGGGGCCCTTGCATTTATATATCCTCTGAAAAGTTGCCAGAATTCCAAACGTCACACAATCACAAAAAAACTATCTGCAGCTAGCAAAACAACACCTCTGACAGAGCAGGAGGCAAATCATTGTCAATTGCTGTACACAGTCCAAGGCATCCCATATCCCCACACCTGGGATTAAAACAAAAACACTTTCTTATATTCTGTGGTTTTTCACTACAAAGCCTTTAGCACATGAGCATTTACAGGATCACTGGAGGTGGTAGTTATAGTTTAGTCATGATTTATTTATAGGAAGATATATATCTAGAAATTTATCCATTTCTTCTATTTTGGGGGGTATATGGTTGTTCAAACTAACCTTTAAGGAACCCTGATATCTCCCTGGTGCCAACTGTGTTAGCCCCTTTTCATCTCTTATTTATTTAAACATTTTGCTCCTTTTTCTTCATCTAGCTAAACACTTTATTTTTATTGTTTGGAGAATGAGTTCTTGGGTAGTAACTCTTTTTGAAAATTAGTTATTTGAACAAAGTAATTTTTCTAGTATGTACAGGTTGAATTTATTTAGGGTAAGATATCTGGCAATCAGCCTGGCTTGAAATTGTTGCAGGATATTTGATCACACTGTGAACCCCATGATCTTGTTACTTACTGAAAAAAACAAACTTGTTTTTAGTTGTGGTGTGGCTCAGCCCTTAGCACTCACCTCTGGCTGGAATAAAACACACCCTTAATCCAAAACAATGAGTGTAGCTTTAGTTTGTAGAAGGAAGCACCCATGTTTGAAAGCAGACAAAGTGAGTAATCAGAGATTTGACAGAATAGGATATATCCAGCTCTCACAGGAACAGACAGGAAAGAGAGGCTACTTAAGGGAATTCCACAGAAGAGAGAGGAAAAAAGAGAGGAAAAATAGAGAGGAAAAGAAGAGGAAGTTTTCCAGGACAGTCATAGAGACAGAGAGAGGCAAACTAGACAACAGTGAAGACAGATGAGCCAGAAGATTAGAATAGACTGACAAAGTTAGTATGAGACCAAGCAGAGAATTTCAGAGGCAGCAGAGTATAGATAGATTGAATCAGTCAGCTCGGAGAGTTTGAGCCAGAACAGCTGAATTAACCAGCCAGCTAGAATTCAGAAAGAACTAGAAATAGTGAGCTTATTCACCAGTAAGTTTCAGAAGCTGAAAACATTCTAGACCTAGATTAGATTGTACGGAGGCTAGGAGCTTCTAGAATTAGACTAGGTTAGCAGAGGGAGGCATGAAACCTTGGAGACAACTATTTCCACAGAAGAAAAGTTATATTTACATGAAATTCTGGAACAGTCACCCCCTTTCTAGTAAAACCCACTTTAGACATGTGCACATACTGTCCTTATTCTGTTTTGTTTTGTGTGTGTGTGCGCGCATGGAGGGCAGAAAACAGCAGGTGTCTTGCTTTATCATTTTGTCTTTGAGACATATCTCACTTAAATGGCATTTGAAGTCCAGCAATCCTCTTGTCTCTGCCCCCACAGTGCATGGTTACACATACATACAGACACATCCATCTTTTTACATGGATGCTGGAGATTTGAACTCAGTTCCCTGTGCTTGCATAGTAAGTACCCCTTACCTGCTGAGCCATCTTCCTAGCATTACACTTAAAAACAAAAACAAAAAAACCCTTTTGTGCTAAATGGTGGTGATGTACACCTTTAGCCCAAGCACTCATGAAGCAAAGGATTCCTGAGTTTGAGGTCAGCCTCGTCTACAGAGTGAGTTACGGGAAAGCCAGGGTACACAGAGAAATTGTGTCTCAAAACCAACTAACCAACCAAAAAGCAAACCAAACCAAAACTTTTTGTTTAAATATTTATGCTTGTTTATTTTTTTGGGGTATGTGTTCATATGTTTGTGAACTTGCACATGTGTGTGAACAACTCATGGAAGTCAGTTCTCTGCTGCCACTTGAGTCCAAGGATTAAACTCAGCTGTCAGGCTTGATACCAAGTTTCTTTGCCTGGTGTGCCACCATGCTGGTCCTCATCTACCATACTTTTAATTGTATATATCACACATGGTATGTGACAGTTAAATGTCAGAGAATAACTGCTGAGAGTCCTTTCCCTCCTGCACTTTGTTCATCTGCCTTCGTGTGTATTCCAGGATCCCTAGCCTCTGATCTCCTGGGAGACTCCTTCCCTCTATCCTCAACTCACTGTGCTCACTACCAACAGTGCTGGGATTACAGACTTGCAACACCAGGAGCTGTGTGACATAGGTTCTGGGAATCAAATTCAGAATGTCACACTTTCTTTTCTTTTTTTTTTTTTTTCCGAGGGTTTCTCTGTGTAGCTCTGGCTGTCCTGGAACTCACTCTCTAGACCAGGCTGGCCTCGAACTCAGAAATCTGCCTGCCTCTGCCTCCCAAGTGCTGGGATTAAAGGTGTGCATCACCATGGCCCAGCAGGATATCACACTTTTACTCAATGAACTCTCTTGCTAGCCTCTATGTACTGTACTTTCTTTACTTCCCCCAAATGGCTTGTCCTTGTTTTTTCTCAAAGCTCATAATCCCTTGCTTTCCCTGCTGCTGGTGTATGAAATTGCATGCACTTTCAGTAGTTGTAACACAGTGAGACTATGCTGGTGCTCTGACATAGGCAGAGCAAAAACTAATCTCTTTAGCAATCCCCAGACACACGTATGGTAAACCTGCCTATCGGAAGGAAGTGAGGAAGGAGTGGTTTCTCTCTAGCTGTAGCTTGTTACATTGAATAGGGGGAAGTAGCTGAGCATGGCGCACACTACAGAATTTCTACCTCTGTAGACGGAGAGCCTTCATGATTGTGAGTTAGACTACTCTGTAGCGCCTCTGGTCTCTGGAGCTCTCACAATCTTGATTTCCATTTGTTGTGTGGTAGCTTGGATGACAAGGCCCCTCTAAGTCTCAGGCACTTGAGTACATGGTCCCCAGCTGGTGCTGTTATGAAGGTTTACGAGTGGGTGTGTCACTTCCTTCTTAGAGGAGGCATGTCACTGGGGGAGGATTCTGAGGTTTCAAAAGTTCCCACCATCCTCTGTCTCTTGCCTGTGGATCTAGATGTAAGTCCACACTCCACCGTCATGCACTCTAGCCCCCTGGAACCATAAGTCACATGCACTGTATAAGAATTTTGTTGTAATCATGTCTTAAGATTTGTTGTGCATATGGGATTGAATTATCAACTGTTTTCCAAATTGTGATGTACTTAAATAAGCCTAAAATAAAGTGCTAAATAAAGTGTCAGACTCTTAAAGTTTGAACGAAGACCTGCTACTGAGTTGTCCTGAACTTAATTTCCTTCTCACCTCCCCTGGATTGACACTCTGCTGGCCTTGTGCATGCAGAGACACCCTCTCCTACTGTGATAGACTGTGACTATGAGTTTTTTTTTTTTTTCCACATAAATGTGGATGACTTTGAGATATTGGACTCAAGAATTTTCAGAGAGAAACAATATTTGCAACTAAGCTCGAGACTGATCTTGTCATATTTTGGCAAAGAATATAACTGCTTTCTGATCTTGCCCTAAGAATTTGCCTGAGGCTAAACTGAGAAGTATTAATTTTCTTGGGAGATATTTCCAGACAACTCAACACTGACTCTGTGTCGTGGTTATTAGTAATCTCTCTTACTCAGGTCCATAGTGATGACAGCAAGTGAGGCAGGAAGCTGTACAAATGTACGGTTTGACAGGGGGAGCATCCAGGAAGTTTAATGTTGGAGCTACCGTGTGCTGAAAGGGATAAGGGGATTAAGAAGGCCTGATCTACACCAGAATAAAAACAAGATCCCACCCAAAGTAAGTTCCCAACTTCTAAAAGGAAAAGGGACGAGGACTTTCCTGCTCCTAACAACCAGTAACAGGAGCTGCTGCAAACGTGATCCAGAGGACCAGCCTCATCCCAAGCAGGCGGGCCAACAGGGCATTATTGTCCAAGTAGCTCTGGCTTTAGACATGAAGGATACATGAGTAAAGGGGCCGTGAATCTTCTTCCACAGTTAAGGAACTGCTGAGAGCAAGCATGTGGCAAGGGAGTCCCTGCACGCAAGCCCCGAGAGGTCACTACACAGAGCTGTGAAAGGGAAGCCTGCACTACACTGGAAATCGGGCCAGCTCAAGAGAGAGAAGCATGTTTGCAGGAGCAAAGCTGGAAGGTGGAGTGACGTAAGTCCTTGGACATCAAATATGAAGATACAGGATTTGGAGTTGGCTCTGCTGTTTCCCTGTGGTCCAACATTCCCCCACTAAGCCCCCTTCCCTCCCTTTTGGAATGGTAATGTATATTCTGTGCCATTGTAAAGGGAAGTACATAATGTGTGCTTTGAGATTATAGGGGCTTACACTTAAGAGACTGCCTTGAGTCTCAGAAGAGACTTTAGACTTTTTAAAAGTGAAGACAGAGTTAAGACAGAAAAATTATGGGGTTTTTGAAGTTGGACAGAATGTCTTTTGCATTCTGATCTAGTCATGAGACTGTGGCGGCCAGGGAGTGAAAGGTGGCGGTTTGAATGAGATTGTTCTCTGTAGGCTCATATACTTGAATACTTGGTCCCAGTTAGTGGAATGGTTTGGGAAGGATTAGGAGGTGTGGTTTTGTTGAAGGAGGTGGGTCACTGCAGGGGCATGCCCCCTTCCATTTCCAGGATGCTTTCCTGATTCTTGTTTGTGGATCCAGATGAGATATTTCAGCTGCTGCTCTAGTGCTGTGCCTGCCACCATGCCCCTGTTATGTCGGTGCTGGCTCTTATGCTCTGAGGTTGTATGCTAGAAATAAATCCTTCCTTCTAAATTGCCCTTGGCCATGGCATTTTATCACAGCAATGCCATGCAGTGGTGGCGTACACCTTTAATCCCAGCACTTGGGAGGCAGAGGCAGGCGGATTTCTGAGTTCAAGGCCAGCCTGGTCTACAGGACAGCCAGGGCTATACAGAGAAACCCAGTCTCAAAAAACCAAAAAAAAAAAAGGATTAGGAGGTGTAAATAAGTAAAGTAAATAAGATATGTTGTTAACACAGTGTCTCTATTGGACGGTAAGGGTCTGGAGCTTCTTAATTTGCCATGTTGCTAATGTCTCCCTTACTCTCCTTAATGCCTTGCCTGGGATCCCATATGCCCCCATTTTGGCACTCAACCTCTGGAGAAACAGAGACTGAGAATATAGTTTCAACTTCCTGTGTATCTGGATATCTGGAGATGTATTTGTATATTTATTTATTTGGCATGTATGAATATTTTTGCCTGCATATATGTATGTGTACCACATGTATTTTTGTTGTCCACATAGGTCAGGAGGAGTCAGATCCCTTGGAATTGGAGCTCCAGATAGTCCTAGGGTTTTCTGCTGTAAAGAGAAACCATGAGTAAGGCAATTCTTATTGAGGACAACACTTAATTGGGGCTGGCTTACAGTTTCAGAGTTTAGTCCGTTATTGTAAACATGGCACTGTGCAGGCAGACGTGGTGCTGCAGGAGCTGAGAGTTCTACATCCAGATCCTCAGGCAGCAAAAGGAGACTGTGTGCCACACTGTGTGTAGCTTGAGTATAGGAGATCTCAGAGCCTGTCTCCATAGCAATACACTTTCTCCAATAAGACCAAACCTACTCCACCAAGGCCACACCTCCTAATAGTGCCACTCCTATGGGCCAAGTATTCAAACCACCACACAGATGAATGTGAGCTACCATGTGGGTGCTGGGAATTGAACCTGGGTCCTCTGAAAGACCAACCAGTGCTCTTAACCACTGAGCCATCTTTGCAGCCCACATCTTTATTTCATCCTCATACCTAAAACTTATAGTTTGTTTGAGTATAAGTAGAAATTCCTTTGTTGAATTATCTTACGATGTACAGACAGAATGCTGGCAGCTAAACTTGGTGGTCACTAAAGACAGAAAGTGGAATTTTTTTTTTTTTTTTTTTGGATTTTTGGTTTTTTTCGAGACAGGGTTTCTCTGTGTAGCCCTGGCTATCCTGGAACTCACTCTGTAGACCAGGCTGGCCTCGAATTCAGAAATCTGCCTGCCTCTGCCTCCCAAGTGCTGGGATTAAAGGCGTGCGCTACCAACTATCCAGCTAAAAAGTGGAATTTTTTTTCTGGATTACTAACTTCCTACCTTTTGTTTTTGTTCATGCCATTTCTTGAGACATTTTGCCTACTATGTTCCAGAGTGTAGTAGCTGACAGTTTCACACAGTGAGTTTCAGTAGAAACCTACTCAACATCTGTAGAACTCGTTCACACCGCTTAGTGGATAGATTGCCTTTCTGAATGGCAAAGTTCTTTGGTGCTCTAATGTGAAGCTTCCCCTCCCTGGCTATGGCAGTCTCTTTCACCTGTGTGCTAGCTCATGGCTGTCTTATCACTAATCACTCTGATGTTTTTCTAAGATCTCTTGAATTGTTATTCAAATATATTGTTCTTCTCCTTTTCATAGCTATGACTTATAACTTTTTCCATTTATTTACTAGCATCTTAAAATTATATATTTGGGATTAAACTCACAGACCTCATGCATGGTAGGCAAGTGCTCCACCATTGAGCTGTATCACTAAACCTTTTAATATTTTTAGTTTGGTCTCTCAAGTAGAGAAGACATGAATACATTAGTATTTGAGTTGGGAGACAGAATGGCTTAAAACTAATTTTTTGGTAGGGTAGGACCATCAACAGGAAATAATGACAGAGACATTACTAACAGTTTTTTTCCTATTTTTCTTTGTCATTAAAATTTCCTCTGTAGACCAGTGAGAGGTAAAGGTGGAAGGAGTTGTCTTCTGATTGCCACACACACAACAGTGCTCCTAAATATATCCCATACTCAAATCCACACACAAATGCAAACTCAAAATTCCTCTGCAAAAGATATGTCCTTATAGTTTATGTTACCTCTTCCTCCATGACATAGGTGAGCAGTTTCCAGTCCCACTCCACTGTCTTGGCATTGGCTGGATGCAGCCTGAAAGTCAAGTGATATCAATTAGAATTCTGGAGACTTTAGTGACAGAAAGGATCCGATCTGGAAGGTAACAGGACAAAAAGCCTCTTCTTATCTTAAGCAACCTGGCCTACCCACCAGGACCACAGCGTGTCAGTCAAGGCTAGCACATTGCCAGAGAGCTTCACCTATCATGACTGCAGGGAGCATATGACTTGTTGAGCTAATCACAACATTCTACTCCTCAATTCACTACGAATGTCTCAAAACTGGACTCATGTCATGTTAACCCAATTATAATACAACTCAGTTTGTGTAATTACTGAAGTTGATTTTCTAACCCAAAATACTGGGTCCCAGCAGCCATTCATGAAAAAAGTATCAGGCTGGAGAAATGGCTCAGTGGTTAAGAGAATTGACTGCTCTTCCAGAGATCCTGAGTTCAATTCCCAGCAACATGGTGGCTCACAACCATCTGTAATGGGATCTGATGCCTTCTTCTGTGTGTCTGAAGACAACTACAGTGTACTCATACACATAAAAAATAAATTAATCTTAAAAAGCTAAAAAAAAAAAAAAAAGAAAAAAAGAAAACAGTATCAAATAACATTCCCACGTTTATAGTGAAAATAAGTCACTATGTTTTTTTCCTAGCAATTGAAGCCAGTTTTGATTGAATTTCCTGCCACTTGCAATTAACATTAAGGAAGCTCCCAGGTCAGCTGAATAAAAGCTTAGACAAAGGAAGCTGTGCCCTGAGTCTAGGTTCCCTAGAAGACTTGGCCAAGCAGCTGTAATGATTCATACTGTTGAATTTTCATGAGAAGCATGTAGGCCTCCTTGAGGACATCCACAGTCTCAGAGCCACTGAGCAGGATTTTCTGGATGATGTGAGCCACAATTTCTCTGGGTGGGTAATGCTGGGGTGAAACAAAGTCCATTAAAAACTGCACAGTCCCCAAAGGGAAGTTTTCTTCAATAGTGTTTGTCACCATTCTTAGTCTTCGATGAGGGATGGGTTCTAATTTTTGACCCTTGCTCTGTAGAGACAAAGAGACAGACAGGCATCAGGATGGGTTCTACGCTTCCTAAAAGCAAGAGGTTCTGCACTAGGTTGAAAATAGCAAAGTTTTCTATGCATTTGAAATATTTTATTAAAGAGAAACAAGAAAGCTCTACTAAAAAAAAAACTTCCTAAAGATGTGGGGAAATTAAAAGACAGAAATTCTAAATTCTACACACGACATGACTTCATCTATATTCAAATGTAACAGAAAGGAAAATACCAAAGAGCCAAGAGCAGGGGTTTTGAGTTCCTGATGTTCCTGCCTCCACCTTCTACATGCTAGGATTATAGGCCAAGAGACTTCGGGGCAGGGACAAAGGTATACTAGACACATAAGTACAGATAAGAAAACTTGAGCACATTGTCTTGCTGGAAGAATGAATACCACTCTCTTCCCCTCCCTTCCTCCCTTTCTTTTTCCTTTTTGAGGGTATCACAATGCCCAGGTTGATAGGGAATTCACTATGTTTGTAGTAGAGACTGGTCTTGAACTCTTGGTCCTCTTGCCTCCAGCTCCCAAGCACTAAGATTACAGGCATGTACCATCGTGCATGCTTTTTAACCATTACATTCTATAAATGACAAAAACAGTAACAAATACATATGTTTAAAAAGAAATCCTAATTCTAAAAATATTTAAATGACCATGTATAAAAAGGCAATTGGGAAGGGAATACATGGAATTATAATAAATGCTGTCTGAGAGCATGATGGGTGCTTTCATTAAACAATCACTTTTTAAAAAGATTCATTCTTATTTTGTGTATGCATATGTGTCTAGGTGTACAAGTGTATGTGACTGTGGTGCCTGTAGAGAAAGAATACCTTTTTGACTTTTACACTTTACATATTCCCTTGTATGTGTGTCTATGAGTCTAAGTACATGCCACAACTGCAGGGTCAGAGGACAATTTATGGGCATCAGTTCTCTACTTCCATCACGTGGCTCTGGGCCACAGAATACAAGTTGTCAGGCTTGGCAGCAAGTGGCTTTACCTCCTGAGCCACTCTGCTGGCCTGGCACTTTAAACAAATGTAAAGGTTGAGGGTGAGGTTCTGGATAACAGAACGGTTTCATGCTGTGAGACTGTAACCTTTCTGTCCATGTATAGTTAATGAAGACAAATGGGAAATAGTAACCTCATTAAAGTTTTTAAAACTGAATTTCTACTCCTAAATTCTAAGGGATGATTTGAGGCACTGAAGTGGTAAGAATCTTCTCTCTCTGTGATATGGGAAATGTATGGAACTCAGGAAGAGGAGGATAAAGGAACAGAAGAATTTGATGAAGGCCAATGACAAATCAGACACTTCACACATACCACCTCATTTAGTGCCCTGAGTTGTGTTTTTACCTCTGCTTTACAAATAGGGAGCACAAGGCTCACAAAGCAAAGTGACTTGCACACTAATGGGTTTTAGGTGTGGGCTGAGATCTGAACACAGATCTAGTTCCCCCCTCAAGTTGGAGGAAGGTAAAAAAAAATTGTCTTTGGCCCATTCTCTAATGCATGGACTCTAATCATAGTAACATTATCAAAGACATAGTCCCCAAGGGGGTGAGTATGTTAGCTTACCTCTCGTGTATCTTTATCTGGTATTAATGTCTGGAAGAAGAGATGATGTACTGGAGGCCGCAAGAAGTATTTCAGTCTATGCAGGCAAGGTCTATTGTATACCCCAACTTGTGGTATTTGCCCCTGTATCTGGGCAGACCCAGGGTTGGCAAGCTGTGGCAGTGATCTCTCTTTTCTGGCTGAGCTATCTGTGGTAGTGAGCCAAGGAACAGTTTCTAATTTAAATTCAGACTGTCGAGATAGTGGGTTAGCAGAGCAACTTGGAGGGGATGGAGTGGAGATATCCATAGGAGTATCACGATTTTGCACATTATTCAGGGAAGACTTTGGCCTGTCTCTTGCTAAGTCCAATAACACTTGTGGTGAGTGTGACATATCTCCTGATAAGTCTGCTGTGTCTCCAAGTGACTCTGACATATTGCCTGGTGACTGCAATGCATTGCTAGGTGAGGGTGGCACACCTCCTGCTGACTGTATCAAATCTCCTGATGACTGTGGCACACCTCCTGCTGACTGTATCAAATCTCCAGATGATGGTGGCACACCTCCTGATGATTGTATCTTATCTCTTGAAGACGGTGGCACACCCCCTTGTGACTGTATCGCATCTCCTGATGATGGTGGCATACCTCCTGGTAACTGTATGGAATCTCCTGATGACTGTGGCACACCTCCTGGTGACTGCATCTTATCTCCTGATGACTGTGGCACGCCTCCTGGTGACTGTATCACATCTCCTGATGCTGATGGCACAAATCTTGATGACTGCATCCTATCTCTTGATGCCGGTGACACACCTCCTGCTGACTGCATCCTATCTCTTAATGACTGTGGCACACCTCCTAGTGACTGTATCATATCTC
>JADRCD010201701.1:0-12380 GCA_019843815.1 Montemys delectorum
TTTTTTTTTTTTTTTTAAATTGGGAAGAAAAACCCTTAGAATGATGTAGTGGTTGCCGGGTACCATTACTGTATGAAATGCCACTTCACTGTTCACCTTAAGTTGAACACTCATGGATAAAGAAGTGATGTACACAGAGAAATAAGAAGAGTTCTTTGTAAAGAACTCCAATTATAAACTACTTATGAACAAGGATAAGGTACCATCTCTTCATCCTTTACCCACCCACACAATACACAATCAGTGGTAACTCGTATTTAGAAGTACATGCCATTAAGCAAAGTCGATCAAAAAGAGTTTGTTCCAGTCCATTTTCATGAGCTGCATCAGAACCCTGAATTGTAGGAGGCAGCTGTTTGGGGTCTCCAACAAGAATTAGCTTTTCACACTCAAACCTAAAAAGAAACAATTCAGAAAATTAATCTAAGCAAAGAGAAAAGACATACAGATATCATTCATTGTACTTCCCAAAATGTATTTCATAGAATGCAAAGGCAGGAAAAGTCCTAAGACCTAGCCAGGCTCAGTGCTACTAACTAGCTGAAGGCTTTGAAATGTTACCTCAGACAGTCTTTTTGGGTTAGGACGATGGCTCAGTGGTTAAAGTGCCTTCAAGAGCTGAGCTCAGATCCCCCACACTCACAGAAAGCCAGGCACAGTGGCAGCAGCACAAACCCATAATGCTAGTGCCAGGAGCTTAGGGACAAGAGGATTCCAGGGACTCGCTGGCCAGCCTAGTGAAACAGTGAGCTCTGGATTCAGTGAGAGACCTGCCTAAAAAAATAAGGTGAAGACGGATAGAAAGATGGCTTTGTGGTTAAGAGCACTTGTTCTTGCAGAGGACCCAGGTTCAAATGCCAGCACTCACAGGGCAACTCATAATGGTCCATAACTGCATTTCAACTCTAGGATGATATGACACACAGACATAACAAAATACTCAAACACAGAAAATAAAATAAATAAACAAAAATTTAAAATAACAAAAGAAAGAAAAGAATGTGAAGAGGCTGGAAGGACTGCACTGGCTGTTTCCCCTCTGTCCAGCACATGCGCACACAGCTATCATTACACACCGGCACACACATGCCCATGTGGACACACACACTTTCACTTACCTTACAGTTTTCCATATAAAATATATTAGGCATCCCTTGCTATGTGTAAAGTCGGTGTCTTGCAGTACACATTTGAGAAACAGTGATCTTAAGACCCCAGAAACTCTGAAGCTGTCTTGGAATTTCTTGGCTTAAACTCTGTTTTAGGGCTGAGATAAACTGCCTTTCTAAACAGGAATAAGGCATCGTGGGGAAGTCCTAGTTTCAGAGACAAACCTATCTCCAAATCTTAACTCTATTTATTATGCCTGTGGCTCTCACTCTTATCAGTATCCTGGGGGTAGTAACTCTGTGCACAGCTGTTCTATGGATCAAATGAAGGCCACAATGTGTTCAGGATACAGCAGAACTGCATTACCCCATGTACTCCACCCAGTGCCTCAGTGCTCCTCCAAACCTGACTACTGGGAAGTGCCCAAGTCACCCTAACTGCCCAGTATTATTTCAGTCAAAGCTAAAACCTCATGCCCAGGCTCCCGGCAAACCCTGGCAGTCGGCGATGAGCAAGGTCTCCTGGGTCTCACTGTGGTGGACTCTTCCTTAAGACATGCTTTATTTTATTTTCCATGGTACTGGGAACTAAACTCAGGTAACACACATTAGACATGCTTTATCCATTGAACTGTATCTCAGCCCCAAAGATGCTTTAAAAGCACGATTTTCTAATGGCTATTACAGCTTAGGTTTCCCTCTTAAGTTTCTGGGGACAAATCTCCATTTTCAACTTGATTTTCAACATATTTTCTCATAAACTAAAAAATATCTTCAGAAGCTGAACCATTCAAATCATATAAAAGAAAGGTCACTGAACACCACTGCCCAGTAGAGTAGAAATCACTAATCTAGCTGACAAGTAAGGGAAGTGCTCTAATCGGTCATATACAAACCACCAGTAGTGCTCTTATAGTTTTAAAGACTAGAGGTAAGTCCAATGGCTAAACTATAAAATCACAAAACCTTGATATATTTACTTCAAAAAGTTTCTCTCTATTACTTACAAAACATGTTAGTAACTAAAAACTCTGACAAGTGTTTGTGCAGAGTCTGAACTCAGGAAATGTCTGAAATAATTGACTCGTGTGTACTGTTGGGAAGAGAGTCTTTCAGGTTACCTTGCAATAGGAAGAAGTGAGGCTGGCTCTGTCATTTGACTGCACTCATCCAGCACAACCACAGGGAACTTAAGGTCATTCATACATGGGAATGGGCAGGCTGCACAGGTAATGCCAACGACTCGAACCTTCATTAGAAAGAAAAAGAGGTTTTGAGACAATATCTCACTCTGTCGCCCATGTTTAGCCTCAGCCTCCCTCCTGAGTGTGGAGATTATAGTTGTGAGTTACCTTGCCAGGCAAACAGAAATATTCCTAACCAACGGCTACTAAAAGAAAACCAAGAATTAATGGAGAACTTGAAGCCAAAGTCAGAAGACAAAGCGAATGTGTCTTGGCTCCTGCTACTCCTAAGTGGATGGTCAGCTTACTGCTACACTTCCATCACTCCCACGTATAAGCACAAACTGTGGCGCAGAAGCTGCTTTCTGAGGTCACTGGCAAGACATATTCACTGTGGCATTATGGCACGAGGACATATGAAGGCATGCATGGTCAGGAAGCTTCAAGGATGGCATGTCTCCCTTTATCTTCTAGGTAAGCCTGAATGGATGGAACACATTAACTCTGACCTAAGTTCCCCACGAAGAACACAGAATATGCTAAGAAGCCATCCTTGGCTTAACCCCTGAACACTGTGGCTCTGTGATTGCTTAAGAAGGCACCTGTCTAAAGCAGGGCATGCCTGCAACTCCAGGACTCAGGGGTTAAGGCAAGAGGATCAGGAATTCCAGGGCAATGTGAACTACACAGTGAGTCCCTAACTCAAAGAAAATAGAACTTCAAATGTACTTTTACCCTTCAGTTTATCTGAATTATACAAACCTTAAGTAATATATTAAAATACCATTGTGTTCAAGGCAGAAAGCTTGAAAGGCTAATGTTTAATTATTATATAAATACATACAATAGAAAAGTCTATGAATTTAAAGCTTAGGTATGGTTATTGGTTTAGTACCTGTGAGCTATACACATACATCGTATGAATGGTATGTTTACATATATCCATGTCCCTGCAGCATAATGACACCTGATGGTAAGGGCAGTCCATATAAACAGATGCTCTCTCTTTTTTAAAAATTATTTCTTTTTAAGGCTAGAGAGATGGGTAAGCAGTTAAGAGCCCTGACTGCTTGCTCTTCTAGAGAGTCTGTGTTCAATCCCAACACCCACATGGTGGCTTACAACCATCTGTAACTGTGGTCTCATAGGAGTCCATGTCCTCTTCTGCTGTCCAGAAATACACGCAGACAAAACATCCATATACATGAAATATATAAATAAATCTTTAAATTTTTTCTTTCTTTTTTAAATATAATTACAATATTATCCCTTCCTATTCCTCTCTCCAAGCCTGACATCTACCCATCCTTACACTCTTTCAACTTCACAGCCTTCTTTTTCATTCACTGTTGCTGTTGGTGGTGGTGGTAATGTGTTTGTGTGTGTGTATTCTTAAATACATAAGTACAATCTGCTCAGTATATATAATGTTACTTATCTGTATGTTTTCAGAGTATTCAACATTGAAGATTGAAAAATGTTTTTTTTTTTTTCAATAAGCCCAAATGACAAAGCTAGGACTCTCACGTTTTGCCCCCCAGAGCCTAAGGAAATGATAAGCATTCTTTTCTGAACATTCACCACATACAATGGCTCGGTATCAGTTAGGATTCCATTTTTTTTTTTTTTTTTTTTTTTTGGTTTTTCAAGACAGGGTTTCTCTGTGTAGCCCTGGCTGTCCTGGAACTCACTCTGTAGACCAGGCTGGCCTCAAACTAAGAAATCTGCTTGCCTCTGCCTCCCAAGTGCTGGGATTAAAGGTGTATGCCACTAATGCTTCTATTTTATTAACTTGATCACCTGAGGTCACTTAGGACCAACATGGAAGAAGGAGACAGCCTCTGCAAGTTGTCTTCTGACCTGAATATAGACACACACACACACACACACACACACACACACACACACATGCACGCACGCTCGCACGCACGCACGCACACACGCACACACGCACACACACACACATGCCTTAAAAAAAAAAAAAAAGACCAGATATGCTGGCAGGCCTTTAATACCACCACAGAGGCATAAGCAGGTGAATCTCTGTGAATTTGAGGCCAAGCTAGTCTAGACAGCAAGTTCCCAGGCTACATAGAGAAAGCCTGTCTCAAAACCACAAACAACAAAAGAAAAAAGTGTAACTTTAAAAGAGAGATCTGGGAGCTGGAGAAATGGCTCAACAGTTTGGGCACTGCAGTTTCTCCAGAGACCTGAGTTTAATTCCCAGCCCCAACACTGGAAAGCTAACACACTCCTGTACCTCCAACTCCAAGGGAACACCTCTCCTGTTTTCTGCAGGCATCCACATGTCCACAGTCACTACCCACACATATAAACTAAAAAAGAAAACTGTTTTAACCGAAAGCCACTTTGTCTTAGAAATCCCAGTGAGTAGCATTTAGTTCTTTAAAAGTATTTGATCCTTGTGGTTTCTATATGTCATAGCATTTATTATTTTATATCTGGAAACTATATCTGATAAAAGAAATCTTAGAAGGAAAAGCTTAAATTTATAAATCAATAAGCTTTTTTAAAAAATTAAAGTATGAAGTTTTTCCATTAAAGAATTATATTAGTTTTAGCTTTTTGTTGTTGTTTGAGATAGGATTTCTCCATATAGCTTGACTGTGCTAGACTTAGTATGTAGACCAGGCTAGGCTTGAAATCAGAGACTCACTACACTACCTCCCATGTACAGGGATTAAAGGAATATGCTAACATGACCAATCATTTTTACCTTTTAATTCATTATTATACTGCTGAGAGTCCAACAGTAGAAGACATTTTATTATTTACTGACTAGGAAGCAGTAACTATAAAACATTTTTTAAAAGTTCATTGTAAAGTCTGGGCACTGAGAAGTGTCAGGTCTGTCTGCTTGTCTGAACTGGACATTTGTCAGTGCATATCTTAAAAGTTTTTTTTCTCCTGCTAATATAGTTTCATTTGTGAATAGATAATGATTATTGCAACTGGGTTCTCATTAAAAAGATTGTCAAAAATATTAGCAGCTATTCTTTTTTTTTTTTTTTTTTGAGACAGGGTTTCTCTGTGTAGCCTTGGCTGTCATGGAACTCACTCTGTAGACCAGGCTGGCCTCGAATTCAGAAATCTGCCTGCCTCTGCCTCCCAAGTGGTAGGATTAAAGGTGTGCGCCACTACTGTCTGGCTTAGCAGCTATTCTTATATATTATTATTATAGCGGGTTGAGTAGTTTACATAAATAGCAATTGGTATTCATTGAGAACAACCAAACTGAGCACTTAACTGAGGAGATACAGCACAGAGTAAGTTTTACAACTCTGATCTGAGAAAGCTAGTCCCAAGGACTCTGGGGACTTTTTTTTTTTTTTTTTAAATTAGATATTTTCTTTATTTACATGTAAATTTCTTCTTTCCCAGTTTCCCCTCCAAAAAACAAACCAACAAACAAAAACAACAAGAACAAACCCCTGTTGCCTCCCCCTCCCCATGCTTGCCACCCCACCCTCTCCCACTTATTGGCCCTGGCATTCCCCTACACTGGGGCACAGAACCTTCACAGGGCCGAGGGCCTCTCCTCCTATTGATGATCGACTTTGTAATCCTCTACTATATACATGCTGCCAAAACAATCAGTTCCACCATGTATAGTCCTTGGTTGGTTGAGTCCCTGGGAGCTCTGAGGGCACTAGTTATTCATATCGTTGTTTGTCCTAAGGGGCTGCAAACCCTTCAGCTCCATAGAACCTTTCTCTAACTCCTTCATTGGGGACCGTGTACTCAGTTCAATGGCTGTGAGCCTCTACATCTGTATTAGTCTGGTATTGTCAGAGCCTCTCAGGAGATAGCTATATTTAGGTTGGATTGTCCTTCCTTCAGTCTCTGCTCCATAGTTAATCTCTGCAACTCCTTCCATGGGTATTTGATTCCCCCTTTTAAGAAGGAATGAAATGTCCACCTTTTGGTCTTCCTTCTTCTTAAGTTTCTTGTGGTTTGTGGGTCATTCTTCCTATATTCCAAACTTCTGGGCTAATAACCACTTATCAGAGAGTGCATACCATGTATGTTCTTTTGTGATTGTGTTACCTCACTCAGGATGATACTCTCCAGATCCATTTCCCTAAGAATTTCATAAATTCATTGTTTTTAATAGCTGAGTAGTACTCCATTGTGTAGATGTACCACAGTTTCTGTATCCATTCCTCTGTTGAGGGACATCTGGGTTGTTTCCAGTTTCTGGCTATTATAAATAATGCTGCTATGAACATGGTGGAGCATGTGTCCTTATTACATGATTGAGCATCTTCTGGGTATATGCCCAGGAGTGGTATGGCTGGGTCCTCTGGTAGAACTATGTCCAATTTCTGGAGGAACCGCCACACTGATTTCCAGAGTGGTTGTACCAGTTTGCAATCCCACCAGCAATGAAGGAGTGTTCCTATTTCTCCACAGCCTCTCCAGCATCTGCTGTCACCTGAGTCTTTTATCCTAGCCAATCTGACTGGTGTGAGGTGGAATCTCAGAGTTGTTTTGATTTGCATTTCCCTGATGACTAAGGATGTTGAACACTTCTTTAGGTGCTTCCTAGCTGAGCGTTTTTAACCTGTGCCATTCAACCCAGCACTATGGAAGCAGAGACAGGTGATCTCCGTGAGTTCCAGGTCAGCCAGGGCTGCACTATAAGACTCCATAACAAAACAGAAACAGTATTCTGGGGATTCCTAGAATGTAAATCTATCACACACTAGTCCTTAGTTTTTGCTTTTCTTTCCCTGTAGGTTTTGAAGACATACCCACCCACCCCACTTGCAATGTGACTTGCCATGCTTACCACCAGACAGGCAGGTGGAGGATGTCTCCTTGCCTCACAGATGTGAGCTTGGCCACATGCCTGATGAGTTCAAGCAAATAGAATACTAGGGGACAGAGCATGAACAGAAGCTTTAAAGGTCTAGCCTGCCCTGCTGTGTACAAGAGATTCTGAATATGCTGTGGGTAAGTACTCTTGAGGGTAAGACTGGCTCACAGCCCAAGCTGGGGGCGGGCAGCAGTCACAAGCTGTCCTGAGATTCTGTAGGTCAGTAGCCTCATTTCAGCGACAGTTGACCCAGACAAGGTGTCCCACTCTCTTCTTTCTTCACGACTATTCTGTTCCTCGGGCATCACTTTCATAACAAAAAGCTTCTGAATTGACCCCTCCATCAAGGGGACAGTACTTCTGTTATAGTCTGGGCACCTGGCACCCAGTGCCGGGAGGGAGTAGAGTACTATCTGGATTCTTGGGCACAGACAGACCCTGACAACCCTAGCATTCTAAGACAGCATCAAAGACAAATTTTCACTCTAATATTTTATCCAGAATAAAAACTTTTTTCTTTCTTTCTCCTAGAATACAAGTAATTTTACGAGTTTTACCAAGAATCTATTCAAAGCTCCCCAATCTCTTCTTCAAGTGTCAATGTAAAGGCAGAAGAAAGAATGCTGCAGGCATGGTAACAGGATGTGTTCATCACTGTGGGACAGTCAAAGGAATGGCCATGGTGAACAATGCCGTGGAGAATGGTGAGAGAGGCTCCAGGAAAAAAAGGAGAGGGTCTTTTACCTCAGGTGCAGTTTGTTCCCAGAATTGTTCTCGGATGTATTTCATGCCTCCTATGACATTTACATTCAATTTATAAGACATGCTTACTATTGTTGAATGTTAGACACAGCAATAGAACTCAATGTAGTCAGTGCCCTCAATCTAGATATGGCCTCTGTCTTGCTTTCATGTTTTCCCACATAGAATCTATAGTTCACTTCATGCAGTTGTGTTTCAATTTGTCTGTGCTAAGAGAGTTCTGGAAAAGGGTTGCTCTGTTAATTTTAGTATGTGCTTACAGGTATTTATTTACATGCTTTTCAGAACTCAACAGCCTTCCTTGGATCACTGCTTTCTTTGTTACATTCGTATATGAAGGTATACTGAAACTGAAGTACGACTGTCTATAGCATCAGACTCTAGGCCCACCCATTCTCTCAGGTCCTCAGATCCCAGGTCCAGCAGACAAGATCTGCACAGGTTGATGTAAGCTGACAGTCACAGCTTGGAAAATGTTTGCAGCAAATATAATATGCAGTGGGTAGAGTTGGTAAGGATGCACAGAGCACACAACCTGTTGAGTCTAGGATCATCCATCACCACAGATGAAGAGCATCTGAGCATAAATACTCATCGGGAAGGAACTGATGCAATTTCATCTCACCTGCTTTAGCAGGACTCTGTTGGCTCCCAGCTTATGCTGCTCGATACTTTTTCTGACATAAACTCTTTCTATAGGAGTCAGTTCTTCTTTCATCAGTGCGTGGAGCTCCTTCAATTGTTCACTTTCATTATCTGAGCCAGCATGCAAGCTGAAATTCAGCAACAAGAAATATTCCTTGTTACTTTCACATATTCAAGGAACAAAATGGATTAGACTTTTGTTGTTTGCTTTTTTTTTTTTTTGTATATATACAGTGTTCTGCCTGCATATATGCCTGCAGGCCAGAAGAGGGCACCAGATCTTATAGATGGTTGTAAGCCACCATGTGGTGCTGGGAATTGAACTTTTGGACCTCTAGAAGAATAGATAGTGCTTGTAACCTCTGAACCATCTTTCCAGCCTTTGTTTTGGTTTTTCTAAGCCAAAGTCTCCCTGTCTAGTCCTGGCAGTCCTGGAATAGGCCATGGAAATGAGGCTGGCCTTAAATTCACAGAGACCTCCCAAGGACCAGGATTAAAGGCCTGGGCAACTACATGTACTTTGGATTACTCGTTCTAAGTTAGCATTTCTATGTAGGTTTCCTAATGTACCTAAAAACTAAAGATATCTCTTTCTCAGAGGCCAAATGTAAGGTAAAACCAATAAAATGTTCATATTTCTTAGAATATTCTGTAACTGTTAGGATTTAGTGGTCTTACCTGTAAGGTAAAACTGGCTTGGCAATCTTCCTAACACTTCCAACTCTGATGAACTTTTCAAATCCAAGACTGAGAAGTCTTAAAGAAAACAAGACAAAACAGATTCTCCTTACTTACAGAGTATAAACACAGTTTCATGTATGATTGATATTCCTGTAAGTTTTCCTTTAAAAGACAGTGTGCCAGTCTATAGCCCAGACTTTCTTAAACTCCCAATGCTCTTGCCTCAGCTACTGAGTGCTGGACATACAGACATGCACAAACACGTTCAGGTATATTATTATCATAATTATTTTTGCATAGGACTGTATTTTAGAATTATATGATTCAATATGAATTTTTAGGCTCAAAGTAAAAGCAATGTAGTTGAAATTTTTCTCATAGAACATACTGAGAGGTTTTGGGCAGTTCTCTTCCTTTCTTGGTGTAGGAGCTTAAACCCAAGACTTTATGTATGCTATACAATCATTCCACTACCTAGGTACCTCCTCCTCAGCACACTCTGTAGAAAAATTTAGATGTATTTATTTTATATTAAGAGACTATATAAGTTACTTTTCTATTGCTGTTATAAAACACTGTGACCAAAACAACTAACAGAAAAAAAGGAGTTTATTTGGGGTTTATAGTGCCAAGGGATAACAGTCAATGATGGTGGGATGGAGAGAACAGGCAGCTAGAGCAGTAGTTGAGAGCTCACATCTCAATTCACAAATGGAAGCAGAGAAGGCTTCTGAAACCTAAAGGCCCACCTCTAGTGACATACTTCCTCCAGCAAGGCCACACCTCCTAATCCTCCTCAAATAGCCATCAACTAGGAACTAACTATTCAAATCTCCACAGAGATCATTGGGTGCTTATAAAATGCTAGTGTTGGGACTGATCAGAAATAAAATACCCTAAAGACATAATAATATGGAAAGCAATAGATACTATATATAACGATGCACACTATCCCATCAGAGAGGAGGACACTGAAGCTCAAGGTGAGGTAACTTAGCCAAGCCTACATCATTAACAAGTGGATGGAGCTAGAAAGATGGGTCAAAGGTTAAAAGCATTTGCTGCTCTTACAGAGGACCCTCAATTCCCAGCACCCACACGATGGCTTACAACCACCCATAACTCCAGTTCCAAAGGAAGCAGTGTTTCCTGGCCTCTCTGGGCACTGCACACCCATGATACACAGACATAAATCCAGGCAAAACACCCATACACATAAAATTAAAACAAATACAAACAACAAACGAACGAGTGGAGCCAGCCAAGTCTAGAAGCTAGGCTAGACTGTCTGCCTCCAGAGACTCCAGAGACTCCAGTTCCTCTACAGATAAGCCTAACTAGGGATTTGTGTAGAAGGAGAAATTATCCCTTCCCTCTCTCTGGCTTTATGCTGACTAAGAGGAGCAGCTCAATGAACACCGGGTCCTCTAAAACACTTGTACCACCTCGGAAATTGGAATTTAAAGAGAACTAAAGCAAACCGTAGCCCTTTAAACACAATTTCCCAAAATTATGACGAAAAAACTACTCTGTTAGAACATAAAAAGATCCCGATTTTAAATCTTTCAGTCTGACAAGACCTAGAAACAGGATGGAGGTTATAACTCTCTGGTATGTTATGACTGTAAAGGAGTTTCTGACTGAAAGGGTAAGTGCCATGGCAGCAATCATGGGTCGCACATGAAGTGAATTGCAGAAAGACAGAAAAGCACCAGCACTGTCTCATTCTGTCTCCTGTGAGTGGGTGGAGCAGCTGCCTCATGCTTCTGCCACCACGGCTTCCCTAGCATGAGGCCTTGTGCTGTGGATGTGAACTGTGATCAACATTTCCCACCATAAGTTATTTTGCCAGGCTAAGATGAGAAGTAACCAATGGACTTCAATTTAGAGAAAAGTGAGCTACTTCTCCATCAGAAATAGCTAGTGCTCATTTTTCAATGCAAGTTTGTATTAAATCAATAACATGGTAGGGGCAGTATTCTCAGACCACTGATACTAGAGGGGATTGGTTATTATATGTATCCATACTTTGTCTTCTCTAACCCTAACCCTGTCTTGAAAAACAAAACAAAAAACCAAAAAGTCTTATTGTAAGCATCACAGTAGACATTGTCTGTTCCAATGCACAAAAAATAGGGGGATCCAGCCTATTTGCTGGTGAGGCATCTATCTTACTTACAGATTGATATTTCTCTGGTCCTTTGCAGAGATTCAAGCATTAAACAGCCTTCTAAAATAGCTGTGAGTATAATCTAGTGGTAGAACACTCATTTAGCATGCACAAAACTGCAAGTTCAATCCCTAACACTGCACACACACACACACACACACACACACACACACACACACTCATGTATGCATGCATGTACACATCTGTTCCAGGACATTTGATCATACTGTGAACCCTAAGATTGTGTATTTATTGAAAATACCTATTTCTAGTTGTGATATGACTCAGCCCTTAGCACACACCTTTAATTCCAAACAACGAAGGTAAAGTTAGTTTGTAGAAGGAAGCACTCATATTTGAAAGTGATATCTTACCACTTTCCTCACAAAGTGACAAAATCAGAGAAAGATTTGACAGAATAGACTATTCTCATGAGGATAGAGAAAAGGAAGCTACTTAAGGAGATGGAGAGAGGGGGAGAGAGGGGGGAGGGGGAGGGGGACGGGAGGGGGAGAGGGAGAGGGGAGGAAGCAGTTTTACCAGGACAGTTGTACAGAAACAGGTGGCAGAGAAAGAACAAGCTAGACACAGGCCAAGATAAAATGAGCCAGAGAATGAGGAGCCAGAGGATTAGAACAGATTGCCAAAGTTAGTTTTAGGCCAAGCAGAGCAAAAAGTCAGAGCCCAAGAGAGAAGCAAGATTGAATCAGTCAGCTTAGAGAGGAATTTGAGCTAGAACAGCTGAATTGACCCAGCCAGAGTTCAGAAAGAATAAGAAAAGGTGAGCTAATTTCAGTTTCAAAGGCTGAAAACATTCTAGGTCTAGATAAGATTGTGTGAAGGCTAAAAGCTTCCATGACTAGGCCTTAGTTAGCAGACTGATACAATAAGCCTCGGAGATGACAGTTACTACAGGAAAATAAAAATTACTTTTACAACACACACACACACACACACACACACACACACACACACACACACACACACAC
>JADRCD010201701.1:12390-23382 GCA_019843815.1 Montemys delectorum
CACACACACACACACACACACACACACACACACACACACACACACACGGGAGGAGGAAGCGGAGTCCCTATAGTTCCTAAGTGGTTTTAGTATCTATCCAATATTTACTGACCCTTTTCAGTCTAGCCTCTCAACCCGTGTTTTCTAGCATGTAAGTTTTCAGCTCAGGCTAAATAATCAAAGTCCATTCTTTCTATTAAGTCCCAGGTAATTCCTCATTATCTTGGATAAAAAATAAATGCTGTCCTTAGTCACTCTTAGACTTCTGATGAGAGAGTGAACAACAGCAAAATTTTTCCAATAATTTTACAAAATGTAACATTAAGTTTAAAAATGTTTCTAAATTTTACCCTAGCTTAGAACATTTTTCTAAGCTTGAAAGCTGGCTTAGCAGGTAATAGTGCTTGCTACACAAGCCTGAGAACCTGAGTTTGATTCACAGAACCAATGGAGGAAGGATAGAACCAACTTCTCAACATTGTTCTCATACCTCCATGTACGCACTGTGGAATAGGTGTGCTCACAGTCTGTCTGTCTTTCTCTCTCCATCTGTGTATGTCTTTGTCTTTCTTACACATAGTATTTAAAAAGCTATTTTAAAAGTAAAATTTCAAAGATAGATATACTTATGCCTAAAATTTATATTCATAAATATAATTTATACTGGTAAAATTTGGGATTTACTGATTAAAATCACTTGGATAATACATAAGCAAATCACTGACTATAATTATGAAAGTTACTGTGCATTGTGCCTCACACCTTTAATCCCCGCACTCAGGAGGCAGAAATAGGTCAGTCTCTTCATTCAAAGCCAGTCCATTCTACAAAGTAAGTTCCAGGACACCCAGGAGTAAGAATGTATATGTGTGTGTGTGTGTGTGTGTGTGTGTGTGTGTGTGTGTGTGTGTGAGATACATGTCAAGTCAGTGGACTGAGCTACATCTCCAGTCCAAAATAATCTTTAAGTTAAAAAAAAATTAGATATAAGCTGGGTCTGATGGTATAAGGCTGCCTTCCTAGGACTTAGCAGGTAGAGGCAGGAGGGTCATCCTTGCTTACACAGTTGGTTAAGTCTGAAGTACATGATACTCTGTTACAAGAAAAAAAGCAAACAAATTTTTTTAATTAAATTTTCTTTTAAAAAGCAAGCAATGAAACAGCATATAATGCTGTGTTATTAAATTCCATATTTAGAAAACAAATGTACATGAAAATAAATCCATGAAGAAATATAAAATACAAAATATACATATTTTCTTCAAAATATTTCAGCCGTATTTTAATTAAATATATGTATGTATCTGTGTGTGAATATGTGCAGGCACATGGAGGTCAGAGATGTTGGGTTCCCTGAAGCTGAGGCTCCTGACATAGGTGCTAGGAAACAAGCACCAGTTCTCTGGAATAATTGTACCTGTTCTTAACTGCTAATCCATCTCTTTAGCCCAAATATTTTCTAGCATCAACATTAATTTGATGAACAGGGTTAATTTTGATGTCTGGGGAAATGGCTCAGCAGATAAAAGGCCTTTGCCAGGAAAGCAGGACAGTCTACAGTCCATTTCTGAAGCATACGTAAGGTAGTGGAAGAAAGCCGACACCATGGTGTTGTCTCTTACTGCTAGATCTGAGATACAGCATGGGTGCCTATACACATCATGCTTATACACAAAATAACAAGACTGCACCTTACAGAGATCCATCTCCTCTGTCTCCTAGGTGTTGGGATTAAAGCCTTGTAGATTAGACCTGGCAAATAAAATTTTTAAAAGATTTTTTAAAAAAATTTCTTTTTCAAATTTCTTTTTATTTTATGTATGAGTGTTTTACTTGAAAGTACGTATGTGTTCCAAGGATGTATCTGGTTCCCAAGAAAGCCAGGAGAGACCAGATCCTATCCTGGAACTGGAGCAAGCACCCAAAGTTTTCCTCTGACCTCCACGTGTATGCTGTGGCACGCATGCACATACATGCACACATACACAGAGCGATCAAACGAAAAGTAAGATTCATAAATAATCATGAATTTTTAAAAATATAGCTGTTGCTTATGTGAAAATTCAGATAAATACTGAATTATTGGTAAATATTCTTTATTTCCTTGGCATTTAAAAACTATACTTACTGTCTGTGTGTCTGTACCGTGCCAATTTGGGCACACATGAGCCTCCATTCACAAGGCTTGGCAGCAAATGGCTTTGCCTGTTGATCCATGTCAGCAGTTCTTATTTGCAATTAAAAGAAAACAACCTATACAATCTAGACAACAACTACTATAATCACCTATAATCTATCACTATGAGGGACACAGGCTAGATCCAGGATCAGAGAGAAACTGTGTCTCAGAGTAATAGGCATATTGATAACGTAGGACATGATATTCTTCTCTGATCCTGCACATGTAAAGGTGTGCACTTCTACCATACACATATACATACACAGAGTAAATTAAAAATTTTTTTGTACTTATTTAGAATATATTGCTATTGTGTTCTTTGTATCCCTCTTATTAAAATAAAGACATAACTTTCATTGTCCTCTATGTTAATGTGTTTACACAGGTGCATCAGCAAGAGAACGGCATACAATGGCCATTCTGAGTGTTTGGGGTTTGACTTTAGCCTATTTCTATGATAACAAATTCAGACCTGAGAAGAAACAGCATAAGCCCCACGGTGCGTGAGTCCTCAGCTGAGCATCCTAGCTGATGCCTGCAGTGCAGTGGCCTCAGCTGGACAGCCACGGAACAATGAAGCAGGAAACTTACTACTTTCAATAACCAGCACAGGCAAGCCTCCTTTTAGTTCCACAGGAAGACAGTACCCCATCAGTCCAAGACACAACTCCAAGAAATGCCTTTCAAAGGAATGCTCAGGGCTCACAACAGACTTCCCCACCCCACAGCAACACACTTCCAACCCTACATGTTCTTGGCCAAACTTGTATTTTATAGGGTTATTCCATCTTTATCCAAACTGCCAGATAAATGAGCAATAACTAGTTAAGAAGTTAGACTATTACTACATCACAGCTCTTGGTCAGAAGCGACAGCCTTGTACTCTCATCAGCCAGCAAGTGTATGTGCAGACACTGGGACACAGTTACTTAGGTCCACTTGTCATACTTACCCAAGAAGCACTCTGTCAACAGCTACGTTAGTGGAGGAGGAAATGAGGACCTTCCACTGCCTTGCATTGCCAACTGTTCCAGAATCACACTTTTCAAACAGCTCTACCAAGAACAGAATCACCACAGCCAGCAAATAGCTTTTGCCTGCTCCAAAAACACCTAAGACATCATAAAAACTTTTATAAATGTACAAGCGTATTTTCTCTATCTCACCCACCTTCATTTAATTAGTTAATATATTGAAAAATCAGAGTGTCCATCCACTCTGTGCAACACAAGAGAATAAACAGACAATGCTAGAGTCCACAGGATAAATCATAGGTAAAGAGACAATGATAGCAGGTAACCCTGTTAGGAGAGCAGAGCAGGAAGACTATTCACTGTGGCCTTGTTGGATGGAAAGGCTTTCTGTAAAAAAAAAAAAAAAAAAAGTAGCAAGCTGGGTGGTAGTGGCACATACCTTTAATCCCAGCACTTGGGAGGCAGAAGCAGGCAGATTTCTGAGTTCGAGGCCAGCCTGGTCTACAGAGTGAGTTCCAGGACAGCCAGGACTATACAGAGAAACTGTCTGGAAACCTCCCCCCCAAAAAAACAACAAAACAAAACAAACCCCTACACATATGAAGCAGATAAGCAGTTTGGTCTTCATGTGGGTCTACTAACAATTGGAGCAGGGGGTGTCTCTGACTAGGACTCTGTTGCCAGCCTTTTCCCCTTTTCCCTTAGCTGGGCTGCCCTGTCTGGCCTCAGTGGAAGAGGATGATATACTTAGCCCTGATTCAACTCAATACACCAGGGCAGATTGGGGTGGGGACAGTGGAAGAAGGGAAAAGAAGGGAAGGGAGGTGAGAGGCTAGGACTGGGAGGGCAGAAAGGTGGAGGGTTTCAATGAGGCGGGGAAGGGAGGGAGGGAGGGAGGGAGGGACGGAGGGAGAGAGAAAAAGAGAAGGAGAGAGGAAGGTAGAAAAAAGAGAGAAAGAAAAAGAGGAGGAAGGAGGGAAGGGAAGAGGGAGGAAAGGAGGGAGGTAGCAGAACTGAGTCTCCCAGACTCATATACCCAACAGTCTAGTCAGCTAAGCATTTTGAAAGCACTTTCAGAAATTCCCACAGCAAGAAGGCAAGAAGGGAGGCTCAGGGGGAGGCAAAGGGACAAACCACAAGAAGCCAGCCTTTGGGAGGCAAAGGTGTGTGGACCTCTGGAAGTTCAAGGTCAGTCTGGTGTACACAGTGAATTCCAGGACAGTCAGGCTTACATTGTCTCCAAAAAGGATAAACTGTATCTCTACTATAGCCCTAAAAATTTTAAATTTCTCCTGAAGTTGGCAAGCAGACATACTGGATTTTATTTTATTTTTTTTTATTATTTACTTTTATTTCTTTTTGTTTTTTCTGAGACAGGGTTTCTCTGTGTAGCCTTGGCTGTCCTGGAACTCACTCTGTAGACCAGGCTGGCCTCAAACTCAGAAATCCGCCTGCCTCTGCCTCCCAAGTGCTGGGATCAAAGGTGTGCACCACCACTGCCTGGTGACATACTGGATTTTAAACACCAGGACTAACTTGTCAGAGTGCGTGTCCCAGAAAACATAGGTCTATACAAGAAAGGAGAAGGTAAGACGGAGCAACCAGTATGATCAACGCAGACATTGCACTCCACTAAATCATTTACACATCTAATCACATGAGGAGGTGTGTTCTACTTTTTGTTCTTGTTTTTTTTTGTTTTTCGAGACAGGGTTTCTCTGTGTAGCCTTGGCTGTCCTGGAACTCACTCTGTAGACCAGGCTGGCCTTGAACTCAGAAATCCACCTGCCTCTGCCTCCCAAGTGCTAGGATTAAAGGCGTGTGCCACCACTGCCCAGCGGTGTGTTCTACTTTTAATGCACATTTTACAGAAATCAAAGGTAGGAAATAACTTACCTACCAAGATCACACAGCTAGAAAATGATGGAGCCAGGATGTGAAAGCAGAGTTCTGATTCAGGATGCTACATCCCTACCCACTAGAAAACCATAAAAGAGCAGAATTACCTATAAATGTTTACATACTCTACAATGTCTCTTACCATGAATGACTGTGATAGGCAGGGAATGGCTGAAGGTCTCCAGTGCATCTTCATCACTTTCTTGGGATGCCATCATTTGAGCTATCTGAATTAGTGCTGTAGCTTGATCTTTGTTCAACCTGTGTATGTTAATCAACTCCCTAGCTAACTGCAAAGTCGCTCCTAAGTGGAGGAGTTCAGGTTTTGTTTTAGTGCTTGTAATGGCTGGTGGGATAAATTTTCTTTTACTGACATTTTTACTGCTAACTGTAGCAGACTGAGACCTGGTAAAAAGAACACCAGAAACAGTTAGGACTTTTGAAATGTGTGAATGGACTTATTCATGACTTAGCTTTCACTTTACAATCCTCAGGAAAAAAAAATTTGGAGGTAACAAATGAATAGGCTTTAATCTAGAAGGTTCAAGAGAACTAATAGTTACAAACTACCCACTATCTGCTGGCATAAGTTAAAGTAGTTTACACATTAATTTATATACTCTTTACACCAAAAGAATTACCCCAAATAGAGATATATAAATATTGAAATGTTCCCACAAATTCATGGTACTAATAGGTAGTAGGTTTTAGATAATTAATATAGCTGATGCTTCAGACAACTTACAATAGGCAAATGGGTTTCACTATTATTTAAAGAAAAGGATAATGCTGCAAGACAGATATCCAAATTGGAAGGCAGGAGCTGGAAAGGCCGCTCAGTGGTAGAGGACTTGTTTAGCATGAATAGGGGTCAATGCCCAGTGCAAGAAAACACACTTTTCTCATTTTAATGTATTAAGTATAAATCTACTTCCCAGTTATTTTAATTCATTCATTGACTTAGTAAGATAGGATGTCTCATGTATGCCCTTAACCTGGAACTCTCTAAGTAGCTGAAGATGAATTAGAACTCATGATTCTCCTGACCCACCTCCGCAGTGCTAAGTAAGACTACAGGAGTATATTACCACAGTTGGTTAACATGGTATTGGAGATGTAACCTAGGGCCTCGTGGATGGAACAGAATGAGCTGTAGCCTAGCCCCATTTCTCACTTTTTAAAAAAGAGCTTTGGTGTTAGGAAAAGTGAAATACAGGTAATTAGGATGAAAATAATTATCAACATCTAGACTATAAAATCACTCTTTTGAATGTTAAGTATTATGCAGCATTAAGATACAGATGAGGGGCTGGAGAGAAAGCTCATCAGGTAAAAGCACTGGTTGCACTTCCAGGGCACCCAGATTCTATTCCCAGAGCCCACATGGCAGCTCACAACTGACTGGAACAACACTTCCAGGGAATCCAATAACTTTTCTGGACTCCCCAGATACCAGACACACAAATGAACATACATACATGCAGGCTGAACACTCATTCGCAGTAAAAATCCATACAGATGAATGAAATTTTGCACAATGAGGCTGGAGAGATGGCTCAGCGGTTAAGAGCACTGGCTGCTCTTCCAGAGGTTCTGAGTTCAGTTCCCAGCAACCACATGGTGGTTCATGACCGCCTATAAAGGAATCTGATTCCCTCTTCTGGCAAACAGTAGTACATTCAGACAGAGTACTCACACATTAAAAAACAAAACAAAACAATAAATAAGCTTTCTCTTAAAAATAGAGTTCTATAACACACTAGCTTTTTTAAAAAGGTACTATAATGATCCTTTTAAAAGGTACCCCCTCAATAAAATGAATTAATTTCAGAACTGGTCAGAACAGGTGAATGACAACAAATAAACTGGTGAAAAGGAAGTAATACATGTATTTTTTCTTTCCTTTTATAAATGTTATTTATTTATTTTTGGTGCTAAGAATCAAATCAGAGCCTCACACATGCTCACAGCATTCTACCAATGAGTCATATCTGTTTTATGCTTAATTTCTAATATATAGTAATCTCCAAATTTAAAAGATAATTAAAATTTTGTTGGTAAAATATATTTACTATTGCTATTGCACTTTCAGTTACTACTTGAGCTGATAAATTTTTTATTAGCTTGATACAAGTTGGCATCTGAGAAGAGGGAACCTCAATTAAGAAAATGCCTCTATCACATTGGTCCATGGGAAAATCTGTGGGGCATGTTCTTGATTAATTATTGATATGGGAGGGTCCAGCCCACTGTAGGTGGTGTAATCCCTAGGCAAGGGGTTCTAGGCTGCATAAAAAAAGTAGACTGAGCAAGCCAGTAAGCAGTGTTCTTCCATGGTCTCTACTTCAGGCCTTGCCTCCAGGTTTCTGCAGAGTTCCCTTTGAGATAAACTCTAAGCTGTAAGATGAAATAAACCTTTTCCTCCTAAGTTGCTTCTGATTATAGTGTTTATCAAACAATAGAAAGAAACTAGGCCGCCACAATGTAATATCAATGATGCAAAGATTAAAAATGACTTACATTGCTAACAGATGTGGTATTAGTGGAAGAGCAGCTGGGTTACAGTAGTCCTGAATGTTCTGCAGAGTCGTCAGCTCTGTGCTGGCATTACAAACCAATAATGCATGCACTGTAACTACAGAGACAATGTAGAAGATGAATATTAGATGTAAGTAAAACCAACACAAACTGATTAAACATCCTGATAACATGCAGAGGTCTTTATGCACCTATCTGTTTATATTACTATGCTCTCTACTTACTCATTTTGTGTGTGGATGCTCATAAACTGTATAACTGAAATCACACTTGAACTCTGTACAGTAAATACAGGACAGTGCCAATGCAGGGCACTGCTTGGCAGCAGCAATTCTCTTTAATCAACATAGTGCTTGTGATGTAGAGAAGTGTTTGTGCAGTTTTTAAACTTTCTTGTATTTCTCTGTCAATCATTTATTAGAACATACATATGGAAAACAGAAAGCTAGACTGCTAACATTGCTGGGAAAGCATCTGTAACAAACAGAAATGTCCACATGAGAAATGGCTGTTAACTGGTCTCTACTTAGAGTCCATATGAGAAATGGCTGTTAACTGGTCTCTAGTTAGATTCATACTGGTTGACTAAGTTCATTCACTGAAAAAAAATCAGTTGAGTATAGTGGAGCACACCTTAAATCCTAGCACTCAGTACACAAAGGCAGATGGATCTCTGTGAGTAGGAGGCCAGCCAGGCTCACTAAGCAAATAAATAAAAATAAGGGGGGAAAAAATGAGCAAGCCATGCATGCCTACAATTCTAACACTCCAGCAATGGAGGCAGGGAGAATTCTGTGAGTTCACGGTTAGCCTGGTCTCCACAGCAAGATCTTCTCTTAACCAGAACAAAGGGAGCTAGAGAGGATGGGAGGTCAAAGGTTAAAAATATGAAATACTAAAAAGTAGGATCATTAAATTCTGTGTCTTTAATTCATGGTAGACCAAATTCAACCATCAGAAATAGAGACTGAGGGGCGGTGGTGGTGCATGCCTTTCATTCCAGCATTTGGGAGGCAGAGGCAGGTGGATTTCTGAGTTCGAGGCCAGCCTGGTCTACAGAGTGAGTTCCAGGACAGCCAGGGCTATACAGAGAAACCCTGTCTTGAAAACAAAAACAAAAACAAAAAAACAAAAAGGGCTGGAGAGATGGCTCAGTGGGTAAGAGGACCAACTGCTCTTCTGAATGTCCTGAGTTCAAATCCCAGCAACCACATAGTGGCTCACAACCACCCATAATGAGATATGAGACCCTCTTCGGCTGTGTCTGAAGATAGCTGCAGTGTGCTTATTTATAATAATAAATAAATCTTTGGGCTGTAGCTAGCAGGGACTAAGCAAGCAGGGCTGACTGGAATAGGGTCTACCAGAGCGAGCAGAGGTCCTAAAAGTCAATTCCCAACAACTAGATGAAGGCTCACAACTATCTGTACAGCTATAAAACTCATATACATAAAATGAATAAATAAATATTTAAAAAAAAAAAGAAATAGAGACTGGGGACTGGAGAGATGGTTCAATGGTTAAGAGCACTGGCTGATCTTCTAGAGGTCCTGAGTTCAATTGCCAGCAGCTACCATCTGTAATGGGATATGATGCCCTCTTCTTTCATATAGGCATGCATGTAAATAAATGCATAAAATGCATAAATAAATAAATCATAGGAAGAAAAAAAGAAAGAGACTGAAATGTATAAAGAAGTCTCCAGAAACCTCCAGATTCATAGAAATAGATGGAAGTAAATTTACTAAAGTTTCTCAGGACCTTAAATGTCAGCAAAATTCGTAACTTTCTATTTGAGACAAGTCTTATATAATCCAGGCTAGCTAAAGATTTCTTTACTAAAAAAAAAAAAAAAATAATAATAATAATAATAATAATAATAATAAGATGGCTAATCTTTCTTATAAAATTTCTCAAGAAGGGCTGGAGGATGGCTCAGCAGTTGAGTATTTGTTTCTTTCCAGTTAGCCACAGCTGGATTCCCAGCACCTACAAGGTAGCCCACAACTATCCGTGAACTCTGATGCTCTGTTCTCACCGCCGCAGATCAGGCATTCATGCGTGGCACAGAAATACATGCAGGTAAAAGCACTCAGACACATAAAAAATAAGTATATCTAAAAAGAGAACTCAAAATAGGTTGAGTACTCTCAAAATAAAAGTCATATTCTTTAGAATCTCAAATCTCTAAGAACTTCACAATGTAATGATGTACTGTTTACTAAATATACTTTCAAAGACCAAGAAAATTAGAACTCATGTAAATAAAATTATGAAAAATGTTTTCTGTCTAAAGTCTATATATTTTTTAAATCAAGTATATAGTATATAAAGTTCAATTTTAACCAAATACTAAATGATAGTTTAAGATTTCTTTTTTGTAAAGACTTATGTGTGCCATTGTGTGGGTGCTGGTCCTAAATCTGGGCTTCTGCAAGAGCAACAATTGTTCTTAACCACTGATTCATCTCTCCAATCCCTTAAGATTTCACTATATTGCCTAGCCCTATAGGGCTTGAACTGTAGAAATATAAATTCAATTTTCATACATGTGTTAGTTTTATGTCAACTTGACACAAGCCAGGAAGAGGTAACTTCAAATGAGAGAATGTTAACACTTCATTGGACTATCCTGAAGGCAAGCCTGTGGGGCATTTCTTGGATTTATAATTGAAGTGGAAGGGCCCAGGCCACTATGAGCAATGGTATCTCTGGGCAAGTGATCCTGGTTATAGAACAAAGTAGAACAAGCCATGGAGAGCAACCCAGTAAGCAGTGTTCCTCCATGACTTCTGCTTTAGTTCCTGCCTCCATGTTCCTGTTGTAAATACCTGACATGGCTTCCCTTGATGATGGACTATAGCCAGTAAGCCAAAATAGACCCTTTCCTCCCCTGCATTGCTTTTGGTCAGTGTTCTGTCACAGCAACAGAAACAATACATATTTTTAAGATCACAGTGCATACAACATTAGAAACTGGAGATAGATGCTTTTCATTGGCTTTCGTAAACAATTTCACATACATCATTCTTGCTCTTACTGGATCCTGTGCCTGTTGTTCTGTTTAAAGAGATATTAGGGTAGGCATGACAGTACTTACTGTTGGTAGGCCAATTAGAAGGAAAATAACCTTTCAAAGGCAGCAGCTCCACTTCATTGACAGAAGATGGCCCAAAGAAGGCACTGCATGCAATGAAAGTATCTAGTCCGAAGTCTAGGGTTTTTGAAATAACCCAAAGATCACCTGGAAGGACAAACATCTTTAAATTCCAGTTTTACTGAGGTAAGCTTGAGCAAAACAAACAACTCTAGTTAGGATGTTTAATATGGCATTTGGGGTGGTAGCAGAAATTGAACCTAGTGTTTTATGTACCCATTCTACAGCTGTACTACAACTCCAGC
>JADRCD010201704.1:0-22367 GCA_019843815.1 Montemys delectorum
TTTTGGCCCTAGCACATGTGCAGATGGGCTGAGACTTAGAGCGCTCTGGCCCTAGGCACATGCGCAGACTATGTGCTAAGGGGAGAAGAAACCGGATGCCGGTGCCATCTTGTAATGGAGGCTGCCGGCTTAGTGTGGCTCTCTACAATAATGTAAAAGAAAACAAGTTCCAGATCATCATATGTATTCACCAGGAAAATGTTTGAAATGTTTTATGAATAACCAAGATGTGGAGAGGATCATAAAGTAAGAATATATTAGCAAAAAATGGATCATATTATTTTCTGAAAGTGATAACAAAGGGTTAAGAATAAGAATATTATTTTCTGTCATTTGCTTCTCTTGAGTGTAATTGTTTCTTTTTGTTCTAGAGCCTTCAGATGAGCTGTTAAACTGCTAGTGTATGATCTCTACAATTTCTTTATGAAGGCACTCAAGGCTATGAGTTTTCCTCTTAGCACTACTTTCATTGTGTCCCTTAAGTTTGGATATGTTGTGCCTTCATTTCATTGAATTCTAAAAAGTCTTTATTTATTTCTTCCCTGACCAAATTGTCATTGAGTAGATAGTTGTTTAGCTCAAATATGTATGTGGGCTTTCTGTTGTTTTTGTTGCTATTGAAGACCAGCCTTAGTTCGTAGTTGTCCAATAGTATACATGTGATTAATTCAATGTTATTGTATCTGTTGAGGTTTGTTTTGTGTCCCTCAACATAAGAATGAATACAATAAATATGGTCTAATGGCTCTAGCAACAAATGTATAGTAGAAGATGACCAAGTCAGTCATCAATGGGTGGAGAGGCCCTTGGCCCTGTGAAGGTTCTATGCCCCAGTGTAGGGGAATGCCAGGGCCAGTAAGCAGGAGAGGGTGGGGTGGCCAGCAGGCACAGGAGCTAAGGAGAAGGGAACAAGGGTTTGTTCTTGTTTTTTGTTTTTTGTTTTGTTTTGTTTTGTTTTTTGTTTTTTGTTTTTTGTTTTTTTTGGAGGGGAAACTGGGAAAGCAGATACCGTATGATGTGTAACAACAAAAAAAAAAATATGGTACATGAATACTATGGAGTACTACTCAGTGATTAAAATCATTGACTTCATGAAATTTGTAGGCAAATAGATGGAACTAGAAAATCACAAGTGAGATAAGCCAGACACAAAGGAACACACAGGGTATGTATTCACTGATAAGTCGATATTAGCTCAAAAGCTCACAATGCCCATGATAAAACACACAGACCATAAGAAGCTTAGAAGGAAGGAAGACCAGAATGTGGATGCTTCAGCTCTTCAATGAAGGGTGAAGAAGATTATGGGAGGTGGATGGAGAGGCAGACCTGGAAGGGAAAGAGGAGGGGGAGAAAATAAAGGAGGTAGTATCAGGAACTGGAGGGGATATGAGAGAAGTACAGAGGGTCAAGAAATCAAACATAAATATGTAGCGGGGGAAGAGGAACTAGGGACAGCCACTGGAAGGTCCCAGACACCAGGGAAATGTGAGGCTCCCAGGACCCAACAGGAATGAGTTTAGCTGAAATGTACAGTGAAGGGGAAGTTAGAATCTTTAGAGACCACTTCCAGTAGAACGGCCCCCAGCAAGGAACAAAAAAAAAGGAAAAGAAAAGAAAAGAAAATACTAGTAGTGTTGTATTATTTTGAAACATATAGCTAATATGTTTGGAGTTATTTAAAATTTATATTGAGAAAAACATATGTATTTTCAGTATTTCTGTAGACAAGCATCTACTAAGACTATTAAATTGACTGTTGTCTTATATCAAGCAACTTTTATAATACTCATTTTTATTGTTTTATTTTATAAATTTTAAAGAATATGACAAAAAAGATATTGTAGGTATTGAAAGGAAACAAGAATGTGATTTAATCCTATTTACTTAAAATATGTTTTTAAATGTTAACAAATTCAGATAAATTGAAATCATGTAACTTTTCTCATCATAATTCAATAAACCTTAAAAAAGAAAGAAAGAAAGAAAAAGGAATGGGGTCATACACCCATCTCAAATTTTTTAACCCAGAAATGTTCCTATCCAAAGGAAGAACAGGGACAAAAAATGAAACAGATACTGAAAGAAGGGTCATCCAGGGACTGCCCCACCTGGAGAGTCATCATGTCTGCTGATACCACACCCAACACTGTTACAGTAGTCAAGAGATGCTTGCTGACCCGAACTTGGTGTGGCTATTCCTTGGGAGGTTGTGCCAGCAACTGACTAATGCAGATGTGGGTGTTTTGAGCCAATCATCAAACTAAGCTCAGGGAACCTGGTGGAGGAGTAGAAGGACTGTAGGTGCAGAGGGGAATGGCAACCCCACTGGAAGAACAACGTAGGCTACCCTGATCACCCAGTTCTCCCAGAGGCTAGACCACCAACCAAGGAGTATGCCTTGAGGGCTCCAGGGCTCCAGATACATATGTAGTAGAGGATGGCCTTGCTTGACAGCAATGGGAGGAGGGAGGCCCTTGCTACCGGGGAGGTTTGATGCTCCAGCATAGGGGGAGGCTGGAGCCATGGGGCAGGAGAGGTCAGATGGGTAAGTGAGTACCCTCATACAGGCAAATAGGAGGGCAGATGTGTAATAGGGGATTGGTGGATGGGTAACCAGGAAGTGGGATATCATTTGAGATGTAAATGAATGGAATGATTAATAAAAAAATAAAAATTATAAAATGAATAGCCAGTAAAATAATTGATAACCTACATATTCTACATGGTTTTATGTTATGCTGAAACTAACTAGAGTTGTTTGGGATTGGGGAATATGAATGGATAAAGTGGCCCTACAACATTGTTCTGTTTGCAACCCTTTGGTGCTTTTTCTTGATTGCTAATTGATCTGGGAGGTCCCATCTCACTACAGATGATACCACATCTGAGTTGGTGGTCTTAGATGATGTAAGTAGGCAAGATCAGAAAGCTATGGGGTCCAAACTTGTAAGCAACTCTCCTCCATGGTGTGTGCATCAGCTCCTGCCTCCAGGTTCCTAACATGTTTGAGTTCCTGCCCTGATCCCACAGTGATGTTCCATGATATGGAACTGTAAGTTGAAGAAAACCCTTTTTCCCCAAGTTGCTTTTGATCCTGCTATCTTATCCCAGCAATATAATAGATAAGAGTTAAAATGAAGACACCTTAAAGGGATCAGATGCATTGGCTGTTAATACAGAACATACAGCTCAGCTGAGTAGCGAATAGGACTAGTGTTTCCTAGTAATGTAGCTCAAAGAATAAGCTATCGGTGTATAGAAATTCAAAAGTTTATTACCTTTTAATAATACTTGAACTATAAAAATTGCTATCAATGCCTTTTAGATAGTATGCTACAAAATGGAAAAAATAAAATACTGTAATGATAAAAAGACCACATTAGCAGATTGAATGAAAAAATTTCATGGTATGTTATAATGAGTCTTTTAAAATTGTCCCTGTCTTAGATTTATTCTTTGGAATTTACAGGAATAAATGGGTATTTCTGTCAGTAAAACAATAAGTGCCTGTAAACAGAACAAAAATAAAAGAAAATTTGTACTGAGATAGTAGCGAAAAACAAACAAACAACAACAACAACAAAAACCTGACACATTGCCACCACTACCTCTGACATCAAAGACAAAGAGAGGTAAAGGTATGCATAAAAGACAGAAGAAACCCTTTAGTCTTTCAAAAATAAAATAGAACAATAACTCACTTAGTACTCTGAGTAAATTTTAGTATTGCCAAATGTTGGTTTCATAAAACACCAAAACTGGACTCCTTTGCTAATCAACAAAGGTTAAACACAACATGCAAGGCTGCATATGGGTATCAGCAGGTACCTTAACCATGGCTGAATTTCAGGTGATAGCCCTATAACTTTGATACAAATAGACTAATACTTTTCTACTTGCTGTCTTTGGACTATTTGCACAAGTTTTCTTTGATTTTAATTGATGTATGTATGTGTGTGTGTGTGTGTATGTGTGTGTGTGTGTGTGGAGAGAGAGAGAGAGATTTAATAACTTTGATAATTGGGATTTTATCATACCATTCCATTGATAGAGTGTGTTCTTTTTCATCAGGAGACATACCAAAACATTTTTTGTATCTTTTTTTTTTAATCTTTCAGTGTTTACTACAAGTTTTTTTAAAAATAAAATAAAAATGCTTTACTTTAGAATCAACTCATGTCATTTGTGTCCCCAAGAAACAAACTTTGAGAAAAATTTTGAGACATTTCTCTGCGATTTTCCTTGAGATTAATGTATAGAAATGTAGAATACAAAAAGTAACAATAAAAGAAATCTCCACACACAATAAACATAAGAATGTGCAGAAAGAAGACATAGGAATGTGTTGTATTATATTGCTACAATGAATATCCAAAAATCTGAAGAATGCTAGGACTGATATGTCCACCAGAATTTTCCGTGTGGGTAGGCAGATGGGGCCATCTTCAGATACTTGGGTTGAATAGCCTTCAGTGGTTCCCTTTTCATTAGAGCTGTTTCTTAGACCTACTTACAATCTTAAAGCAAACGGTCATCTTACACCATTCAGAAAAGTTGGACTATAATTCCTTTCATCTGTGAAGATGGAATTGAGAAGCCCACCTTAACTTTTATAACTGTTTATGTCCATTACCATATTGTCTCTACACTTCATAGAAACCTAGCACGAAGGACAAGAGTGAAAGAATCAAAACTCGTGATGATGTATTTATAGCCCTTAAGTTTCAGTTTGACATTTAGTCTTTATGATGAACCACAAATATCTAAGCAAATGTTTTTCATTTTTCAGTTTTTCTGTATCAATTTTAAAAAAAATCCTTATTTGTTAGTAGAGATACAAATACGTTTGTGCTGTCTTTTCTCAATATATTTTATCTACAAAAATGGCTTTGGATATCCCTGAAAATAAAATCCATCCTCATGTATTGTCAAAGTCTTTAAAGTAGTGTTTGTACGTAAACATAATTACGGTTTATATGAACACATGCATAAATAACTATTTTAAAGCATACTAATTGCATGCATATTTAATTAAAACATACTGCTATGTGACTTCATCTAACCACTTAATCCCTTTACAGAGACCTCAGACCCATTGATCTAATAATGCTAAAAAAGTAAGTAAATAAATAAATATGCCTGAGTAATTAGAGAGTCTCAGTCTATTCTGATTTCTGACTCTCATTTCTCTACCTCTGACTCTCATTATTAAACTTTCCTCTCTTGAGTATAAGAGAATTAGATAATTGCCAAGGCCATGGAAGTGGTATCATGAAGCAATAAAGTTCTGTTAAAATCTCAGCACAATTCAGTCCCATAAACCTTAGTGAGACTAACTGGGTTATCTCTTCCCTCAAGACTGTATACTGCAAGCTCAACAAACATAATCGTGGTATTTAAAATCCTAATGCCATGCACCAATTAAAAAAATAGTTCCAATGATATCTAGATCTATTCATGTATCAACAGATTACTTAATTAACTTCAATTTAGCATTCTGGGCCGGAGAGTTATCTCAGTGGGGAAAGGATTTGCTATGTAAGCTTGAATATAGAGTTTAAGTCTCCTGATCCTATGTAAACAGAAGGTGTGTGTGCATGTCAAACAGCCTATAATCAACGGTGGGGATTTTCATATAGTCCTAGTCCCGGATGTGAAATGTGTGTGTGGCAGGGTGTGTGTTTAAGTCTGTCTATGTGTCTGCATGTGTGAGTGTGTGTGTGTGTGTGTGTGTGTGTGTGTGTGTACATATACTCATGAAAGTAACTACAGAATCTATGAAGGCTTTTGTGCAACAGCCATGTCGTTGCCAAAGGATTTTTAGTTTGTTTTTTTACATCTCTCACAATACTTTGTGCCAGCTTCTAGTGGCTCTTACATTCTTTCCAACCCTCTGAAATGGGTAAAGCAGTGTTGAAATAGATCTGTTTTATCTAAGAATGAGCAAAGACATTTGTTTATTGTTAAAGTTTTTAATAACTATTAAAGTCTGTATTAATCACTTCCCTATTGAATAAGAAGTTTCTGTAACTGTTTGAGGTAACAGTACACATTTATGAATATAAACATAAACTATGTAGAAGACACCTTGACAAATATGACTCTTAATTTTACCCCCTTTTGTTTCTCTGACTTCCTTAACCATAGAATTTAGTACATGTTATAGTACCAAATACATAACCCCCACTTGTGGGGCAGGTCTCACAACTAATCAAGACAACTGTTGGCTGCCTCTATAAACCCTCCTAGCACTGTTGTACAAGCTGCTACATTTGGCACAGTACATGGTTTTATAGCATTTATGGTCAAGTGCTGAGCAAAGCGTTTTTATGTTTTTCCTTTATTTCCCTAGTAGCCTACATAGGATTTTGCCATACTAGGGAAGCTGAATTAAAGCAGAGTTTCTTGGTCATTTCCACATTGATTTTTCTGTCATGTAAGAAATGTAATGTTGCCGGGCAGCAATGGTGCACACCTTTATTCTCAGCACTTGGGAGGCAGAGGCAGGTGGATTTCTGAGTTCGAGGCCAGCCTGGTCTACAGAGTGAGTCCCAGGACAGGCAAGAGTACACAGAGAAACCCTGTCTCAAAAAAAATAACAAAAAAAGTAATGTTAATAAGTTTTATAATAGGTTATATTATAGTCAAATAAGTGTATAATGGGAGATTAAGCTGAGGAAAACAATATTGACTCCGTGAACAGAGATTTGTGTCAGATTTCGAAAGGTCTGACACTGTGTAAAGACGTGGGACACTGTTATAAGAAATTCTCCATGGAAATGGTATGTAAGAAAAATCCAGTTGTGCCTATGTATGTCCATTCTGTTGGCACCAACTGGAAGAGGAAGTTCAGAAGTTCAAGGTTATCTGGGCATAGCAGGATGGTGAGTTATAATACATTTTCACTATTCTTTACAACTCAATTTTTCTACAAATACAATTGCTCACTCTTAGCCTTTCCTTTGGACAAATACTTGCCTGCTTTGATTTCATATAAATTTTACACATATCAATTTTGTAGCAGATAGTTTACAAAATTTCATTTCAACTTTCTTAGGTCAGAGCATTGCCATCTAAAATCTTTACTCAATTCTTGTATCATTGTTCCCTTTCATCAACCTTTTTAGGTAAGTTGCACAAATTATAAGTAAACGGAGGGGAAAAATATGATTCTGATGTGGAAGCTGCTCCTAAGGACAACTTCCTTCACAACCTCATTATTGTATGAATAAAATGAAAGCTAATTTAAATTTAATGTAGAGGCAATTTCTCTGAATAGATATACTAAGAGTCTTAGAAAGTCAGTGTCTCAAGTATGAAGTAAGGCTCACTGGGATAATTTATGAAAATTTCAGCTCAGTGAGGAAACATAAGGAAAAAACATCCTGGAATGAAGTTAAAGGGCACAAAAGCAAGTTTAATTTTATTTGTAAGATGTAGAACTGATTCAATATGTCTGTATAGTTTCTGTATGTGAACATATCTAGTCAAGTAAACTCACACACATATATATTTTACATGCACAAAATATTTTACTTTTGCCTTCTTTAGAGGCACTTAATAATAACCATTAGATATAATTTAGACATATTGCCCCGATGTGCAGGAGTTAAACAATGGGGTTCTGGAGGGAAGGGAGCAACAACAACAAATTTGGGATCAGGAGACACAAAGGAAGGAGATATGACAAAAATTCTATTCAAGTCTCAGTTTACTCTAGGGAAATAAAGGACTTTTAAAGCTACAGACCACAAGGGATTTGCTCAGGTGCACGGGTCAAACCCGTATTATCATAATTAACAGGTTAACACAAATGGAATGTCTCCATTGTAAAATGTCCGGAAAGGAGTGCCTTATTGTAAAAAGTCTGGAAAGGATTGTCCTCATTGTAAGGTGTCCAGAAAGCCCCCTATCATAAAATGTCTTGAGTCAATTGTGGGAATGGAAGCAAGATAGTGGAAGAAAAAAGTGTGTTAGTTAATAGGTGGTGGCCCAGGCACAAGATGGAGAATGAGATGCCGAGGGCTTTCAGGCCCCAACAGCATATAACTGAATATATGTAATTTATCTTGGTGGCATTTTAACTTATTGATGTATGTGAAAGATTAATTATGCTAGTTTCTGGTATACTTTTTAATTGGGATTTACCTCATAGATTGGAACAATATTCCATACAAAGAAGACAACTCCCTGCATATTATTTGCTTTTTAATTGTTGTTTGCTCCACCTTATTTTTAGGAAATAGTGAATTGATCAGTACACTGTAATCTACTCTAACCAGTGGGGGACGGGACTTTAAAAAGAGTAGACTTAGAAGGCATTAATATAAAGCAGTGGTTCTCAACTTTTCTAATGCTCTGACCTGTATATAAAGGGTTCTTCATGTTGTGGTGATTCCCACAACAATAAAATTATTTTTGTTGCTACTGCTTAACTGCGATTTTGCTACTATTGTGAATCATAATGAGAATATCTATGTTTATGGATGGTCTAAGGTGATCCATGTAAAAAGGCCATTCAACCCTAAGGGCTTGTAACCCTTAGGTTGTGAAACACTAGTATAAAGACTAAAAGATTAATGATGGAACAGAAAAGGATACAATGGAGTGGAGAAGGGTATAAGGGGTTAGAAAAGTTAATACAGTAATTAGTAAGTAACATTAAACACCATTTGAAAAGTCATATGTAATTCTACTACTGTAGAAGCCTCCATATTTATCCAAGGAGCAAGAGAGAGAGAGAGAGAGAGAGAGAGAGAGAGAGAGAGAGAGAGAGAGAGAGAGAGAGAGAGAGAAAGAGAGAGAGAGAGACTTTTCTAGGATATTTTTGTTCTGTTGGTTTGTCTTTTCTAAATTTCATGTGATGTTTTTGTTTTATCATATTATATTCTTATTTTGCTCTATTTTGACTTTATATCTTAGATGTCTGCTCCTTCCTTGTGTGAGACAGACAGACAGACAGACAGACAGTATGATTTAGACAGGAGAGAAGATGAGGAGGGACTGGGAGGACTAGCAGGGGAAATTGCAACCAGGAATATTATATGAGGAAAGAATATTTTCAATAAAAAGAGAGAAAACTTTTAAATGAAGTTTTCTTATGAAACAACAATGCCTCTACTAGATAGCATAGCTAGTAAATAAAAATCCCATGTCAGAAACTAGTTAATTTTTTTTTGAGTTATTGACAAATAAGATCCCATAGTACTCACTTCCCAAACATTCTAGTCTATTGCTGATATTCTTGGTTAGCACCAATAACTTGAAGGCAGCACACTGTTACTGAAAACACTACAAACTTGAATCATAAAACACAAAAATAAAGCTAATATTGAACTGGAAACTTCATTCCCACTGGTTTGTTTATACAGTTCTGCAAGGTGATATGCAAGCTACCAGAGGAAAAAGATACTAACCAATCATACCCACCTATGTATCCTGTGAGCTACAATGAATATCCTGGAAAGATGAATCTACTGGTATAATGGCACAAATGTCATGGGAGTTACCAAAGACTATCTGATATGATTTAAAACTTTCCCCATAAGATAAAATCCAAATGTGATATCATTATTAGACCAAGAACCTGTCTCTGGATGGGTCAGAAGGCATAATGAAAAACTTAACTATTATACTGCTAAATACCCAGAGTAGTTATTAATTCCTAGTGACTTACAATTACATCCATAGAGTTATGCTTCTCCTAACATTTTCACAAGTTTCTATTTGAAGCAGATAGTGATCAATATGAGCAACCATATCTTTCAGCAGTGAAGAAAATAGGGGGTTGTAGAGTACTCAGCCAAAGAGAAAGGTATTTATCTCAGCTCCTTCTTCAAAGATTCAGGGCTCATTGTAGAAGATGAAGAAGTAAAAATGAAAGAGTCAGAGGAGGACAAACTGTCAGAGTGACTACAAGGACACTCTCTTCAAGTTGTACTGTGAACTCACAGTACTTTTAGATAGATAGATAAATAGATAGATAGATAGATAGATAGATAGATAGATAGATAGATAGATAGATGGATGGATGGATGGATGGATGGATAGATAGATAGATAGATAGATAGATAGATAGATAGATAGATAGATAGATAGATAGTGACCAATGGAAGGCAAAGATGGGCCAAATTCCAGTTTGGACAAAGGTCTTTGTTAGGTGGTTTTACTGTATAGTCTAGGCACTATTGACATGTGTTAAGTTGCTAAGTTTCAGGCTGAAGGAGAACAATTCCTAGTTAAAATTATACTACTAAATGGTGACTTGACCACATTTAAGAGGAAAGCTGAAAATCTAAGATGATTTGGGCATCAGGTTTTGTTTTTATTGTAGTTGTCCTTTTTGCTATTTTTTTCTAGTCAAAAGACAAAAAGTTGGATAGGTAGGGAAGGAAAAGTCAGGAATATGGAAAAGTTTGAGCAGATGAATGATTATGTTCAAAACACATGAACTTCTCAGAACTAAGAAAAATATTATTAAATTAAATTTCACATATTACACTTCTGAAAATAATAATGATTTTAATTGTTTTAAATGTTCCATATGTGGGATTTCCACTTACACTCTATTTTTTTTTTTTTTTTGATGTTGGAAATCATGCACGTTAGCAAAGTTTCAAGCTACTGAGGTAGACCACTATTAATGGTTGTTTCTCAGTATTTAATAGAGTAAATGGTATTCAACTCTAAAAGTAGCAAGAAAAATCTCTAGCTTGGTGATATATTATCTACTGCTGACTTCCTAATTGAGTGTTTCAGTGAATGATCCCTTCTATTTAGGTGGATTTAATTTCATCCCTTCAACGATTAGTTAGCCTTAATGTTGACATAATTCTCTAAGGTAGCAATATTTCTCTAAATCAGACTATTTATATAAATGTATGCTGGGGTAAAAAAGAATGCTCATTTTTATGTTAGAAATGGTAAAAAGCTTTAGTGATGACCAATAAACTTAAAGATAGGAATCTCTCTGAATAAGATTGAAGATTGATAAAAAAAAAAGAAATGGTGAAAAGCAGGATTTAGAAATCAGTAATAGCTTATGTCTTCCTTAATTAATGAGACGTTTTAAGAGCTTTTAAATGTACCTGTTATTTTTGATGATTATAGTTCTAAAATTTTTCAGTATTATATATCATTATTTTTAAGTAAACTTCTGTGCTAGTTTCTGAGCTTGAAAAAGGATGTTATTTTAGCCTATTTATGCAAGTTTAAATGTGTGTATTTTTTATGAAATTAGCAATAATGTATATGAAATTACTATGCCTTCACTGACCCACTCAATCTTACAGCATTAACTTAAAATGGTATAACAGCAGATTGGGAAAAAATAAGCCCACCTCAGCCTCAGAATTGGCTGGTGTCATGCTTCAAAAAAAAGAAAAATGTATGGCCTTTAAAACTTTGTTAAGCTGTGAGGACTCTGTCCTTATAAATGAATACAGTGTCATTGAAAGTCTATTAAGTGTCACTTGAGTAATTTGGTTTTTTGATAAAAATAATTAATTTGGTCTTGTTTTCTATCTGCCTTTTGCATTCTATTCCCTGTATTCTTCACCCTTGTTTTGGCACAGCAAGAAGTCTGTAACTTTGTAGGGGTAGTCCCACAATTTTGAACTCACATCGCCCTGAAAATTTTGTTCAAAATTCATTTTTTTGTGTGTGATAGTATCTTAAAGCAGGAGCAAAGGAATGACAGGGATATAGTTATATTTTATGACCAAGAAATTAGTCCTAATTTATTTATCTATTTAGTATCCAATATTTAGGTAGCTATTATTTGTATAATGTTAATATAATATTTTAAAGTTAAGAGGAAAGAAAATTATGCAATTATTAGTCCCATGGAACTTTCAGACTGTTAGAACAATTTAGCATTTAGTAGTGACACTAGTGTCGATGACCTAAAATGTAATCTAACAATTGACTACTAATCTGAAATCACAGCAATGATTAGAGGCTTCTATTGAATACAGGGAGAGAGGACAGTGATAGAAAATCCATCACATTTTAAATGTTACAGGCAATGCAATAATTAATTTAATGGACAAAAAAGTGGAGAAAGATATGGAGATGAAATTCTGCTCCAGATTATGGCCCACAAGGATAATGCAAAGCCACTAATTTGTACAGAAGGTTCGTACAGCACATGCTACTTGATGCCAATTTAAAACTAGCAATGACACAAACTAGCTAATAGAAAGAGAAAAAAAAAACAGATAAAATCTGTACTTTCAAATCTTATAATAGAGATGTTTTTAGTAGTATATCCATCCATACCAGCTATGGAGATGAATAAGAATCATGATTATATGTTAAGATCCTGTGTCTCAAAGATTATTTAATGTCAGGAAGGACAATGAGTTTATATAGGTGATCAAAGACATTTTTTTAAATTTTTTTTATTGGTTTATTTTATTTATTTACATTTCAAATGTTATCCTTCTTCCAGTTTCCCCTCCATAAGCTCCTAACCCCTCCTCCCTCCCCCTTCCTCTATAAGGGTACTCTCCCACCAGCCCACCTACTCCTACCTCAGCAGCCTAGACTTCCCCTATCTTGGGTCATCAAGCCTTCATAGATCCAAGGGGCTCCCCTCCCAGTGATGCCAGATAAAGCCATCCTCTGCTACATATCCAGCTGGAGCCATGGGTACCACCTGTGTACTCTTTGGATGGTAGATTAGTCTGTGGGAGCTTTGGGGGGGTGGGGTTGGTTAATATTGTTGTTCTTCCTATAAAGTTACAAACCCCTCCAGCTCCTATAGTCCTTGCCATAACTCTTCCATTGAGGTGGGTATGCTCAGCCCAATGTTTGGCTGTGTACATCCACATTTGTATTTGTCCAGCTGTGGCAGAGCCTCTTAGGGGACAGCTATACTAGGCTCCTGTCACTAAGCACTTCTTAGCATCAGCAATAATGTCTGGGATTGGAATCAGCAGATGGGATGGATCCCTATGCAGAGCTGTCTCTAGATAGCCTTTCCTCCAGTTTCTGCTCTACTCTTTGTCCCTGAATTTCTTTTGATAGGAAGAATTCTGGAATACTATTTTTGAGGTGGATGGGTGGTCCCATCCCTCAACTGCCTATCCACTGGATATGGAGTCTACAGGGTCTATCTTCTCTTTGTTGGGCATTTTGGTTAAAGTTCTCCTTGTTAGGTCTTAGGAACCTCTTGGGTCCCTGGCATCTGGGACTTTCTAGGGGTTTCCCCTGTTCCCCCTCTCCCACTGCCACACACCTTCTTTTGAATTCCTGACCCTCTGCACTTCTCCCCCATATCCTCCCATATCTGAACTGGCCCCGCTTTTCCCTCCCCCTCATCTCTACCTCCCAGATCCCTCTCTCTCTCTCTACTTCCCAGAGATCATTCTCTTCTCTCTAGTGAGTAGCACTGTAGCATCCACACTTTGGTGTGATCTTTATTTCATCTTGGGTTTCATATGGTCTGTGAGTTGTATCGTGGGTATTCTGAGCTTCTTTTTGACTAATATCAACTTATCAGTGAGTATATACCATGTGTGGTCTTTTGTGACATTTTTAATACAAATCTTTATATTTCATTTTGTCTTTGGTAAGGCAGGACAAAGCCATTGCTTTTAAATTAATTGAATGTGCAGTGAGAAGTTTACAGATAGTAGACTTAAAAAATGGAATGTATAAGAAGAAACTTTTTCTCTAGAAATTCAAATTTCCTTATTTTAATTATGAAAATAACCTTTTCAAAAAGATCTAATACCTTTTGAACGGTGTTGGTCAACAAGGAGCTTTTTTTTTTTTAATTTTAATTTATTTATTTTTATTCTTTAACCTTTTTTCACAGTCCTGACTCCATCCACCTCCAGGTCTGCCCCAAACTACTCCCCATCCCATATGTTCTTCTACCCCATCCCCAATCCCATACTTCCTCTCCTCTGTCTCCAAGAAGATAGTCCCACCCCATACCCCACTCACTGGGGCTTCAAGTCTCTTGAGGTCAGACCAAGCAGTCTTGTGCTGTATATGTGTCCAGAGCCTCATATCAGCTGGTGTATGCTACTTGGTTGGTGGCTCAGTGTCTGAGAGATCTCAGGAGTCTAGGTTAGTTGAGACTGCTGGTCCTCTTACAGGATGACCCTCTTCCTCAGCTTCTGCCAGCATTTCCACAATTCAACCACAGGGGTCCCCAGCTTCTGTCCATTGTTTGGGTGCTAGAATCTCCATCTGACTCTTTAAGCTGCTTGTTGGGCTTCTTAGAGGGAAGCCATGCTAGGCTCTGTCTACGAGCACACCACAGCATTTTAAAAGAAAATTATCAGCATCATTTTTCTGTGTACAAAAATTCCTGAGAAAATTTTTCATTAATATGTGTATGTTATATTAAGTGCATGTATTTTTGAGGTCAACAGTTTTATTTCAGCCTCAAAACAATGATTTAAAATAGTGGTTTGTAAGATCTACTAGTGTGTCCTCAAATCTGACACATAAGGAATATACATGTTCATACCAACCTTTGCCACGTATGACTTCCTGTGACTACAAAAATCAGAGTGTGTGCATGCAGCAGTGAGAGTCTTCAGAAGGCATGCTTAGTTATCATGAGGCAATTGCAGAATCATTACTTGACAGACTTCAGGGCCAACACAGTCCCCTCCACACAAGCTTTGTTGCAGACACTTTGTAATTGTGTAAGCAGATCTGCTTTTCTCTTGTACATTACATCCCCACAGCAGTTCCTCCTTCCTCTCTCCCCTCTCCCCTAGACGAACTCCTCTTTCACATCCCTAAAAAGGAGAGCAGATTTCTCTGGCATAAGCATCAAACAGAGCATAACAATATGACTAGGCACAAACCCTTATATTTAGGCTTCCGAGGCAAGTTTTTTTTTTTTTTTTTTTTTTTTTTTAAATTGGTGGTTTTATTGTTTACATTTCAAATATTGTCTCTCTGGTTTTTCCTTCACAAACCACTCATCCCATCCCCCCTTCCTCTTTGCATCTATGAGGGTACTCACCACCCTCTCACCCAGTTTCTGCCTCACATCTCTAGTGTGCCCCTTGCACTGGGGCATCTAATCTCCACAGGACAAAGGGCCTCTCCTCCCATTAATGTCTAATAAGGCCATTCTCTGCTACATATGCAGCTGGAGCCATGGATCCCTCCATGTGTAGTCTATGGTTGGTGGTTTTGTCCCTGGAAGCTCAGGGTGGTCAGGATAGTTAATATTGTTGTTCTTCGCATGAGGTTACCCTCCACAGTTCCCCCTCTCATTCCTTATCTCTGCTGTTTCCAAGAGAAAGTCCCCACCCCCCACCCCCTCAGTCCTCCCCACTCCCTGAGCCCTGTAATCTCTCCAGGGTTAGGCTCATCTTCTCCCACTGCAGCCAGACCAGGCAGTCCTCTGCTGTATATGTTTTGGGGACCCAGGAAGCAAGTTTTAAATGAGGCAAATATTAAGGAACCAAGTACCCCAGGCAATTTAGGGGTATGCACATTGTTTCCTTCGGAAAAGTTACCTTGAGATGCCTTATCTAAGTGATCGCCGGAGCAAGGATGAAACAGAAAGCCACTCATATCCCTACTGAGCCTTGATACTCACGTTTTTATTCTGACTCCTTCCTTTGACTTTCTTTGATGCAAGGGATTGAAGATCATCTGTCATAATTCCTGTAATTCCTGTAGCATTGATATGGGTCCCACAACTGAACTGAACCTACATTGTTCATTATATTTTGCAAAGGAGTTTAATTCTATCATCTCATTATTTTACACCAAATACTAACTTTAAAGCAGTTGAACTAAGGTCCTCAAGGCATATGTAGTTTTTCCTTTCAGTGATCCAGCTGGGACTGAAACCCAAATGGGTCTGAAATCTTGGATGTTGTTCAAACACTATGTCAAGAATTTGAAACTTGAAATTCTCAAATATGTAATTATTTCATTAACAAAAAAAACATGAAACCTATTTTTGATAATATGGGGAAAGAACTGAGAATACAGCTTAGTCTGTAAAGTGATTTTACCTGAGAACAAAACAGACAACCACAATATAAACCTTGGGAACAGAAAAGTGTCACCTTTAATCTTAACTCCAAGGAAAAGAAAGGAGATAGTGAGGCCAAACCACAGAGCTCCAGGTTCAATGAGATATCTTGTATTAAAAATTTGTAGATAATAGTTGAAGAAGACAGTTGATCTTGAAATTTATGCTCCAACCATATGCGTATGTAGATAATGTATAGACATCTGTGAACACATTTTATTTTAATACAACATGTAGAACACAAATATTACAATACTACATATTGTAGTTATATAGATAAAATACAAGAGCATTAGTAAATAACCTAACATACATAATGCATTACAGCGCAGCCTGTGTTATACAGTGAGTGAAAATCTCTCTACCAGCATACAACTCACAGAAAATATATAGTTTAGGAAGTAAAACCATGAATAATTATATATATGTAACACAGTTATATATAGTTACACACATAAAGTTTGTGTGTCTGTGTATATTGTATGTAACTACTTTGAGTTTTGAATATAAAATTCAATGGTTGTAAGTACTTTAGTTATTTTATTTTTATTTAATTTATTTCATGCATTTAATTCTTTTTGAAAATAACAACACATATTAGTTAAAATAAAAATGAAATTGAAAGAAAATTATTAGCTTTTAAAATCATCTTAATTATTACTGAAAGAAAAATGTTCTCATTACCCAACCCTTAACATTTACATATGAAAATTTGCAGTGTTTGCTATCTGATAAATTTACTGAAGCAACATTGCTTGGTGAGCTGTCATTTTCTTCTGCTTAAAGAATTAATCTAGGCAGCGGGCATTACTGAGAGTAATCGAGGACATTCGAAGGTAGATATAAAAATAATGAGCAGGGACATTTTAATAATGTGAAATGTCCTACTTAATCTAGAAGTACAACTATACGGAAAAAAGTACAGAATCAGGCTAATATTAAAGCATTTATGAAGCCAAATGGAAAAGTAGAAATAGATATGGCCAGAATAGAAGCAAAGCAAAACATTTTTTAAAAAGCATCTCATTAGAGTCCTGATATATTTTCCCTGAAATACTAAACTTCTAACTTAATTTTGTACTCTTATGTACTAGTTACATGCAAATGAACACGTGTTGTGTTTATTCCATTAAATTGAATTATGTTTGTCTTAAACCAACGGCTGTATTAAGATGGCAACTTACCAGAGTGGCCCCTGTGCACAGAGAAGTGAAACCTACCTTTAATGTAAACAGATTTTACAATCTATAGTTTCAGTCTCAGATACAGGCTTTTGAGTCTCAGGCAATCCAGAACTAAAAGCTAATGAAACATGGCCATATAAGTCAAATTCTAAGTACAGTCATTCAGGCTGTGTCATTTCTGTGTGTCACATAACTCCCATCCTCATTTTTATGAGTTCACATATGGCACGGGGGAGCATTCCCAACCTATATTTGGTGCCCATGGTTAAATCAATAAGAGTAGCTTGCAGGACCCACCGCTTCTCGTAAAGGCTCGGGCATTTTTTCGTGTGTGTTAAAATGCAGAAAGAAGTTGTTTGCAGCATGAGAATTGAAGGTCAGGACTAGATTGTTTGAAGAAAGAACAAGCTGAACTCTAGCTGGGACTGTGGTGTTAGCCAATCACCTTCTGTGAGACAAAATGCTGATTATGCAGGAAACATTATAGATCAGGATTAGAAAGACTGGGCATGCAACCATTGCTCTTGCCTGTTTGTGTTTGTTTCCCTGAGACAGGCTAACATCACCATATGGGATGGGAGGGCAGATTCAGAGATGTCATCAATATGAGTCTGCTGGTATTTGGTGTGTGCTTTTGATAAGACTTCTAAGCCCTCCCGTCTTTCTTATCATTTGGCCCAGATGTTTATGCCTAATTAGATCTTGGCCACATATCTGTCCTTTGAGAAAGGAAGCTTAACTCTCAGGAAGCAAATCTCTGATCTCCTTACCCTTCCACCGTACCACACACACCCTCCACACCACACCACTTTCCCTCAGTGATCTTGTCAACTGAGACCAACTGATGTTGAAAATTACCTTTGAGGCATGAGATGGGTCATCTCTTTGTAGAGGGAACAGTACATTGTGTTGCAGTTTGACTTAGTAGATTGAGCAAAATTCATTCCAGATTAACTTGGATCTACTCTCTTCCCATTCTCCAGTTTTTCCAAAATTCAGACAAGACCTATTTTCAGCATGATAACCATTACATTTTTGTTCACTTCTGTTGTCATACCTATATCATGCATTCGCCTGGATGTACTTTATCTCATTCCCATTTGCATCCTATGGAGCCCTTGAGTTTGTGATTCTCAGCAGAGAACTATAAGTTTTTGATACCCTGTCTCATTAGGGAGCATAAAATAAAGCACTATTTATAAGGTCTCATTTAAAATATATTGCAGTTTATAGAATTGCTTTCCATCTTTATGATATTTTATAAATGCAGCAGTCCATGATGAGTTTAAAAATGTAAAAGTTTTCAGTGAATTTATTTTCTACAACTTATGTATATAAAACAGACATAAAACATACATGGTCTACTGGAAGGAAAAGACCTATACTATATAAAAATATCTAACCTTCTAAACCACAATAAGCTATATCAGATTCAATGAATGAATGTACTAAGGACCATATATATTGATAACATAATTCTATATAATATTGGCATAATTTCTTGAACTAAAGGGAAGTTAAAAAGTCCAATATTTTAAATAAAAACTGTTTAAAATGGTGACTGATATTGTTTCACACTGTGTAAATCTATAATTTCCACAGTCAACCTCTCTCTTTTTCTTTCAATAATATTATTCATCAACAAATTTTACAATCTTCCTCTTATTTCTGGACCTGCACTAATAAATATGACCTCTTCAGTACAAGGTGAAACACATTTTAAAAATAACTTTTTTCCAAAGTCATAATTACTTTATATAAATGGCATAATTTAGATGTATTACAGTGAATAATTAAATAATGAATAATTAAATTTAAAATTTTATTTTTAGTTTATCTTTCTTAATGTTTCTCATATACTGATAGTCAATGTTCTCTCTTTTGTATAAGATTTGGATTTTATTATATTTTAGGTCACTTATTATCTGAGCTTTACATTTATTTACTGTTGAAGGGAATTAAACATTTTTATGGTTTCCATCCATAGTGTCCAAATATCACTGTGGGGTTGTAAATTCATTTTCTACTGATTTTTAAGTGACTTAAATTTATATATTGAATTTTTAACGTAACTATACATACAAATAATTTATTTATTATTCGTGTATGTAGGGGTACATATTTATATTATCATCAGTTTATACTTGTATTGACCATTAGGAAGGAAATATTTTTATTAGTTACTTATTACTGTGTTTGAAACTCCCACCATTTACCAACAATATCAGAAAACATGCTATAGTCAATTTGCATATGTGCTGATTAGTCTAGAACTGGGTCTGTGTTTAGTTTCTGAGGTAATTTAAGAGTTATTAATGTCTCTCAAATTGTATCTTACCAGCTCAAAATAGATTTCTTCAACTATTTTTTTTTTTTTTTTGTTAATCATGATGTGTAAGTTTCGCAAATGTTTAACATATGTACTACTTCTTTTCCTTCTAAGGGAATCATGAAATCCTAATGCTTTGAAACAATACATGTGTATGACAACAGGTCCCTTTTTTCCTTCTGGCATATAAACAGGTAGGAGTTCTTCCGCCATTGTTATTTTTTTAATTTTATTTATGTAAACTGTGGAAGAAAGTTTTATCTCTTTTTTTCCTTATAGTAAAATTTATTAGTTTAAAAAAAGGATACAATGTTTTAATTGGTGATGCAAAAAATAATTTTTAATTAGTATTCCATTTGAAGCTTTACCTTCTCAGTTTTTCGTTCTACTTTAGGGTTACAGGCTCCAGACATTTTAGTTTGTTAAGAGGGCTTATTTCTCTTTTATTAACAATAGCTTCACTGCATTGGAAACATGCTTATATTGGAAGAGCATCCATTGACTTAATAGATTGTTTAATTTGCTGTAATGTTGTGAACAGGGTATGGCAAAGACATAAATGGACATACACTGGTCTTTCCACAGTGTCAGAACTGCAACAATAAATTTACAAACTAAGTTTATTTCAGTGGCAGCAATTGGCCAACTGGTGCCATGTTCCCCTGCTGCCCAGCCTGCTATCAAATAGATATTTTTGTGTGATATTATCTAACAATATTATTTCTGAGAAAAAAAAAACACTCCACATCACAGAGTAACTTTTCACAATATGCCATTTGTAGAATAATGTCGCATAGGGCAGGTCACCATGTAAAATCATGGTAACATGCAGTGGAGTTGCTACATAAAAGGCATTTTAATATAAAAAGAATCTGCGTGATTAATATATAAGGAAGTGGAACAGGCAAGGGGAAAGGAGAGATGAAAAAAGAAAGTGAATGGAGGCATGCCAGCTGTCAATTTTCTCTGATATTCCACTCCTTTTACACATCCTCCTAGATGCACAGAGAGATGTGTGCTTCTGGTATCATTTCTTCCACTTCTAATGAGTATGCATGCACACACACTAGTCATTAAAAATTATAATAATGATGCATCTAAGGCATGAAATTTAATTTAACTCCTTTACCTGGTACTCATATGGGGTAATACAATATTTGAATGCCAAAATGAAGTCGGTTCTGCTGAACAAATTGAGTGAGTCGTTGAGATGTTTTCAAGGAAACATGGTGTAGAGGTATTTAAGCATCTAAACAATCAAAATTTTAAAGTACTTACTATAGTCTGAACATAGTCTAATATTTGTTCTATTCACACATCAAGAAACATTTAAGACCCTAATGAAAGGAAAGAGAACATTTGTATTAGGGGTATATGAAATGACTCTGCAGCCTAGTCTTCTACAAGCATGAATGCAGAATAATCTCCTTGGGCATAAGCAGTCCTCTGTTGACCCGAAGCTAGTAAGGGGTTGTGCATAGCTTATATAACACAGGGTATAATTTTTTTATTTTTATTTTTATTTTTATTTTTATTTTTTGGTGAGCGCTCCATAGCCTCAGTAATAGTGTCAGGCCTTGGGACCTCTCCTTGAGCTAGATCCCACTTTTGGCCTGTCCCTGAATCTTCTTTTCCTCAGGCTCCTCTCCATTTCCATCCCTGCTGTTCTTTCAGACAGGAACAGTTATCTGACAGAGATGTGACGGGATGGCAACCCCATCCATCCCTCACTTGATACCTTGTCTTCCTGCTAGAGGTGGGCTCTACAAGTTCCCTCTTCCTACTGCCAGGCATTTTATCTAAGATTCCTCCTTTTGAATCCTAAGAGTCTCTTACCTCCCATGTCTCTGGTACTTCTAGAGCCCTCTTTCCCCCTTCTCCCAGCTTGCATAGTTCCATTCATTCTGCTGGCCCTCAGGGCTTCCCTCTTGTCTTCTTCCTTCTTGATCAAATTTTCCTTTTCCCTCCTGCCTCCTCGCCAGATCCCTCCCTCCCTCTGTTTTCTTCACCCTCCCACCTGGGATTCAAGCATCCCCACTTGGACCCTTATGAGAAAGCTAAATTTGTAACTTTCGCCAAACTTGGAATCATTTAAGCTATTTCATAGAATACATTTTTACAGTAATATGTTCTCCCTTTAGGTTTGGAATAAAGTTAAACAATTTATTACTCAATCTATGTTATATAAAATATACTTAATTGTGGGGCAGTGTTGGGCAGTGGTCTGCTTAGATAACTCAGGCTCAGTTGAGTAATTGGTTTTGAGCCCTGGAGCCTCTGTGGGCAATTTCTGCTTTCAGGAGGCAGAAGGAGCTTGGCCATAACTCCTGAGTCTTTGGTTCCTGTTTCAGTCACAACCCCTCACAGCTGCCCCTGCAGGAGATGTGTGCTCTATCAGGCAGACAATGCCCCAAGCTCCCAGTATTCTAGCTGGACCCTATCCCCAGTCATCTGACCACAAGCCAGACATGCCATGCCCAATACAATATAAGGGGCGGTTTGCCCCTTCCTCACTCTCTTGCTCTTTGTCTCTTCTCTGCTCTCTCTCTTGCTCTGTCTCTGCTCTCTTTCCTGCTCTTTGTTCTTTTCTCTTGCCTTCTTGCTCTCTTGTTTCCTTTCTTTCCTTTCTCTCTCTCCTACTTTTCACCCCCTCCTTCCTCTCCTTTCCTTCTCTCTATTTGACCGGCCTATTTTCTCTTTCTTACAATAAAATAACTCATTTATACATTACCTCCTTTTTAACTAACATGCTGTGCAGCCACAGGTCAACACCAGGGAGAAAGAGAGAGGGAGGGAGAGAGAGAGAGAGAGAGAGAGAGAGAGAGAGAGA
>JADRCD010201705.1:0-20085 GCA_019843815.1 Montemys delectorum
TGTGTGTGTGTGTGTGTGTGTGTGTGTGTGTGTGTGTGTAAAGTGTATGCTTACATGAGATGGCTTTGTTTGGGATTGGGCTGGACTTTCTTTTTTCTTTCAACTTTAAAGTTAGTACATATTAAAGTTATGTAGTGCTTATATTGCTTAACAGAATTCCCAAGAGTTTTTAAAAACACACTTTAAAAAAAAAAATGGAAACAGGGCTGGAGAGATGGCTCAGCGGGTAAGAGCACTGATTGCTCTTCCAAAGGTCATGAGTTCAAATTCCAGCAACCACATGATGGCTAACAACCATCCATAATGAGATCTGACACCCTCTTCTGGTGTGTGTGAAGACAGCTACAGTGTACTTATAATAAATAAATAAAAAATAAATCTCTAAAAAAAATGGAAACAAAATAATTACGTTCTAACCTTTAAGCCTTGGGTCACTAAAATCTACATAGTGCGGTCTTTATAAATTAGCATCACATTACAACTATAATACCTGACTGGATTCTTTTTTTAAAGAGTTATTTATTTTATGTATATTAGTACACTGTAGCTGTACAGATGGTTGTGAGCCTTCATGTGGTTGTTGGAAACTGAATTGACCAACTTCTGTATTCGTCAGGGTTCTCTAGAGTCACAGAACTTATGGGTAGTCTCTATATAGTAAGTAAAGTAAAGTTGATGACTTACAGTCTGTAGTCCAACTCCCAACTATGGTCAGCAGCAGCTGTGAATGGAAGTCCAAGGATACAGCAGTTGCTCAGTCCCACAAGGCAAGCAGACGAAGAAGAGAACCTTCTTTCTTCCAATGTCCTTATGTAATTAGGTCTCCAAAAAAAGGTGTGGCCCAGTTTAAAGGTATGCGTCACCAGGTCTTTAATCCCAGATGACCTTGAACTCCCTGTCTTCTGGAATTCATAGCCTCAAGGTCTCCATGCCAAGATCCAGGTCAGAAACTTGTATCTCCCAGCCTCCTGATTAGGATCACTAGTGAGCCTTCCAATTCTGGATTCCAGATATAGTCAAGTTGACAACCAAGAATGGCCACTACAATCCACCCCTTGTCAACTTGACACAAATAGTGTCTCATGTACAATTGCAAACGCATTTGTAAATTTACAATGTGGCCATGTCCCTTGGGAACATTCTTCTAGTGTCTCAACTTAAATACCAATTGATGTTAAAGAAACTAGAAGAAAGACATATGTATTCTTCACAAAATAAGACAGAAGCATTCATATTAGTTTATAATCCTTGTTTCGGCAACTGATTATGTGGCCTTAGCTGGTATTTATAACTACCTTCCTCTACTACCCATTCTGTATTTCCTTCCCCCTCGGCAAACACCTCAGCAGGTCTTGGCTCTTTTCCTGGAGGAGTGATGCATACCTTCATTCCTGATGGGTCTGCATCCTTTGTCATCCTGCCTGAATTAGGCTGTTGTAGTTTCCCACTGACTTTAATCACAGGACATGGTAGTACTAAGAGACTCCCTAAGGGATCTCCTGCACTCCAGACATAATCCTGCTTAGCTCCATTGTGGAGAGGCAATCCCACTTCCCCATGGTAATCTAACACCATTATTCCTTTCTTAGCCTATTGGTTTAAGGGCATTAGAAACCCAAAATGACCAGGAGGAAGTCTGAGCTTCCAGTGGCTCCTGGTCTACCTCGATCCCTCAGTCCCTGTTCGCTCCCAAAGATTTGTTATTATAAATAGGTGCACTGTAGCTGTCTTCAGATACACCAGAAGAGGGCGTCAGATCTCATTATAGGTGGTTGTGAGCCACCATGTGGCTACTAGGATTTGAACTCAAGACCTTTGGAAGAGCAGTCAGTGCCCTTACCCACTGACCCATCTCGCCAGCCCGCCTGACTTGATTCTTTTTTTGGTTTTTCAAGACAGGGTTTCTCTGTGTAGCCCTGGCTGTCCTGGAACTCACTCTGTAGACCAGACTGGCCTCTAACTCAGAAATCCGCCTACCTCTCTCCCAAGTGCTGGGATTAAAAGTGTGCACCACCACCTCCCGGCCTGACTTGATTCTTAAAGTTGTCTGTCCCTGTGTGATATCCTGCAGCTAAGAACTGCATACCTGACAGATTTTTTTACATGCACTCATTCATATGCACATGGCATAGCACACATGCGGGGTCAGAGGGCAACATGCATGAGTCAGTTCTTTCTTCCCAAGAAGAAACGTATCTTGAGCAGTCAGTTTTTTGGATTTTTTTTTTTAGAGTCCCTGATTGTATCTGGAGCCTTGCTGTCACCCTGATGGCTGTAACCTTTCAACTATCACCGGCCACCCTAACCCACAAGAAACAGATCGCACTGAGATCTGTTTGTAAGCCTGGCTACTGAGCATCCTTTCAGCAACCAGCAGTCCATCTCCATGCATTTGGGTGATGTGCTTTTCAGCATCAATTCTACATATGTATCTTGACCTTTTCCAAAAGAGGAAAGCTGCAGGGCTGAGGAGATCTCAGTGGGTAAAGCACTTGATACACAAGTGTGAAGATCTGGGTTCAGATCCACAGAACCTGTGCAAAAGCCACACACTCATTGCAGCAGGTCTATAGTCCCAACACACGTGCGGCAGAGACAGGGAACCTAGCTGACTAGCTAGCTTAGCAAATCTGCAGGCTCCAGACCCTGCCTCGGGTTCTGTAGGAGACTCTAAGTAACACAAAGCCCCAAGGGAGATACTCAACTTCTGGCTTCCATGTGCATGTATGCACCCAAACATGCAAATATGCATGTTCAACACAGCACATACACATGCAAACGCACATGTACAACACATATACATGATCACATGCACAACACAGCAAATACACATGCACACATACATGCAAAATAAAGTAAAATCAAGTTCAAAAAAAGGAAAATTGATTTGTTACTTGGGTTATATAACATTCTTTCTTTCTTGTTTTGTTGAGACAAAGTTTCTTTGTATAACCCTGACCTTCCTAGAGCTCCTCCAGGCTAGCCTCAGACTCATAGAGATCCTTCTGCCTCTTCCTTCTGAGTGCTGGGATTAAAGGCATGCGCCACCACTGCCCAACTTAAAATTATAGTCTTATTTTTTTTCTAGTTTGTCTTTGTAATGTAGAGTTTTAAATTTGCATTTTTGGATGATAATTTGCTTCAAGTCAGTAGTTAAAAGACAGCATTCCACATTTCTCTACAGACTCCGAGGCTAATCGCACTTCATCTTCCTAGTTAATGTTTATCAGCAGAATGGCAAGGACCCTGCCCCCAGCCCCACACTGTGTGATTGAGGTGACTAAGATGAAACACGCTAATGGTGGTTTATTGGGAACTGAGTGCCAGCCAGGGGACGCTAACTGATCTGTCATACAGGTGGCCAGCCCCAGGTCTTACTAGTACCTATGTCCCTCCTCAACGGGTTTGGTGGGTTTCATAGCAGTTGCTTATTCAGTGACACAGACTTTCCAAATCCGATGCTAGTCACTCATTAACTTGTCTGTTGCCTTATTTCTGGGCATTGCCTTCTGCCTAAAGGCCCCTGTAGTATAGGCAAAGCTCTGACAGAACACACCAGAGAAGTCGGAGAAGATTAAGGGTAACCAGGAAGTTGGGCACACAGTGGGAGACGGTTGCTAGCCTGGGTGACACCCCAGCTGCTTTCTGTTGATATTTGAGTAGAAATGCCAAGAAGGGAAAGAAAAGTGAAACTCATGAATCACAAGCTTTTGCCAGTCTGTTTTCAAGACAGATAGGACCTCACTGCGTAGCTCTGGCTTCCTGGGATTTACTCTGTAGCCTAAGCCTGCCTCAAATTCACAGAGATCCACCTGTTTCTGCCTCCAGAGTGCTAGGATTAAAGGCTCGTACCACCACCCCAGCTCATCACAGATGTTTCAGTATTTTACCGTATTAGGCTTTAAAATCTACTGCGACGTGTGCTGCTGAGGTTCTGTGGGAAAAGTTTGAGTGCTATCCAGATGTGACCTTGCTCGCAACAACATCTGGAAGTGAGCTGAGGAGGGGAGGGGTTCTGGCCAAATGACTGGTCAGCATGGGGAAGCTGGTCTGGACCCAGCATCAAATGTAGGGACCACTGGTGTGTTGGCTGAGAGCCCCGTAGAGCCACCTTCCTCTGACACACTGTCCAGTGAAACTGGGCAGCAGCTAGGACACCTAATTGAAGGCAGATGCTCTCAGCTTTCCTCCTGTGTCTCCCAAGGCTCTGCCCTGCAGTTGAGAGAAGGCACTGGCTGATTGGGTATATGAAGTCTCACATTCTGTTTTGCTGACTTCTGTGGTTCCGAACCTCCTCTCCTTGTCCTATCTTGAATGGTGGGAAGGTGGGCCGATAGCCATAGCTCCTCCTCCTCCAGCATCCAGTAAGAAAACAGAGCTGTGCTGGGGGAGCTCCCAGATCCCTCACCCCCAATCAGGCTTCCCTGGCTCTCGCTCCGCTGGTTGGCACGGAATTGCTAAGTCTCAATGTGGCCCCTTTGCTGACGCTAGGCCAAGCGTGCTCACCCCGGGTGGATGTGTCTCCTTTTAGAACCACCCTGGTCCTTGGCTTCCCTTATCTAGTTGCCCTGTTAGATGTGGAATTGCTAGTAATGACCATGGTAGCCTATGTTTTTTTTTTTTTGTCTTTCAAGGTAGGAAGGCCAAGGACATTATAAACACCGCTCGAGCGAGCCTGGCCAAGATGATAGGGGGAAAGCCCCAGGACATCATCTTCACTTCCGGGGGCACTGAGGTAAAGCTGCTGCTTCAGCGTGCCCAGCCGAAAGGCATGGGTGGGGTCGGGGCGGGTGACGCCAGTGGCCTTCTCCGTCCTATTGCTCCTATTGCTCTGGGACTCTCCTGTGCTTTCCAACCTACATTGTGTGTGTCACTGGGTTTGAGGCTTCAATCTGTCTCAATGGCACTCATTTTTAAGTTGATAGAATGCACTAGAAAGAAACCTACAAGGAAGATACTGCAAAGCTCAGGGACAGTTTGTTGGCTGAGGGTCACAGGTTACTTCAGCCACAGCAGTTTTTTAGATTAAAAGTGAATTGAGTTTTTTGTTGTTGTTTTTTTGTTTGTTTGTTTGTTTGTTTGTTTTGTTTTGATTTGGGCCTGTAGTAGGTATTAACCAGGACATTAAAATGTCTATTTAGGAAATAGATCCATTAGAAAAGAACTGGTGAGACCTCCCAGGGAGGTGAGAGATGTTTCCTGGGGCCTCCCAGGAAGTTCTAGGCAAGGCGTAGCAGTTGCAGTGCACAGCAGTTGCAGATGGGAGGACTTGGGTTCTTTTAAAACCAATCTGCTGACTCAGTGCAGCCTCTTTCAAAATTCTGACAATGGACTCTCACAAATTAACTCACATGGAAGCTAGGAGTCAAGACTTCTGAAAGATTAAGAGCCCAAAGAGAAGGCCAGACACTCCCTAAACCAAGTCTGTAAGAGCTCCCGTTTACTAGGCGGACAGCTTTGACAAGGATAGATACCTGGTCAGACACGGTGTGTCAGTGCGGACACTTACCACGTGACTAGGTGGCCACATCTCTTGCTCAGGACAGGCCTGGACAGCCACTGTTGGCACAGTAGTAGGCCATAAGATTGTCATGTGACCGAGATCGCTGCGATCTCTGCTGAACTGTGCTGACACTGGGCCTAGGAGTCAACTTCTGCTGTTCAGCAGAGATGGGACCAAGAAGTGACATTAGAAAGCTCTTAGCTGCTGCCTCAGCAACTCTGTAGTGTCTGACAAGGAAGGTTTTCTCAAAGCAAACGTGGGTGGTGTCTACTTTAAAGGAGAACACTCCATTGGGCAGCCGAGGCAGGAAGATCCCAAATAGGAGTCAAAGCAGGGAGACACTGAATTCTGTCCCAGCAAAAAATAACAGATAAACGTTTTGTTATCAGAGAACACTTCGGGGAACGTCAAAGAGTGTTTGGAAAAGGTGTTTATCTCACAGAGCTGACAAACAGCAAGCAGCCAGGGCAGCCATGGGGACTCACAGCTCACAGAGGGATGACAGTCAGCAAATGACTAAGAGACTGGGAAGACCCAGGTGCAGCAGGAGCCAGGGAAGCCCCAGGGGCCCTCGCTTGACCAGTGCAGAAGTGTGAACAGCAGAGCTAACCCTGAGGCAGGCTCAGGTGAGAAAAAAAAAAACCTCCAAGGCAGGCTGAGTGTGCTGCCAGGCCCCTGGCTTCCCTATGGATCACTAAGAGAAGCCACCTCCTTCAGTTCTGTGGCCCAGTGGGTTCTGCCAGCCATGATCTGGGGCCAAGGACTGTGGAATGACATGCGCTCCGAAAGCAGGGGTGTATCTTAATTTTGATTTGATTTTTGATTTTTTTTTCTTTCATCTTATGTTTGTGCCTGTGTGTCCTCCAGCTTGTGTTCCTCCAACCCGGGGTGGAATTCTCCTTCCTGTCAGATTTATGTAGTTTGAAAGTTCGGGCTTACCAAGAACACAGGCACACTTGAAGGGAGCTCTAGAGTATCTAATGTTTGGGGGCTTTCTGAAGGAGCAGTCGGTCAGGAGGCCGGTTTCCTCCGGCCTTTTCCTTTTGCTGTCTTAGGCAGAAAGGAGAGTGATGATTGAGAGCCTCCTCTCTCCGCTGGCAGCTTTGGTGAAGGCTCTCTCTCTCTCTCCATATATACATATGTGTGTGTGTGTGTGTGTGTGTGTGTGTGTGTATGTGTATGTACACAATACACACACATATATATGTATTGTGTCTCTACAGTCAAATAATTTAGTAATCCACTCTATGGTGAGATGCTTCCATGAACAGCAGACCCTGAAGGGGCACGTGTTTGACCAGCACAGCCTGGAGGAGGGGGCCAGGCCCCATTTTATCACTTGCACGGTGGAACATGACTCCATCCGGCTGCCCCTGGAGCACCTGGTGGAAGATCAAGTGGCAGGTTAGTGACCGTGGGGACCGTCCTGGACCTCAGTGAGGGGACGGAGAGTCCACCCGGAGCCCCATTCCCACACCCTGTAGACGTGTGCATTGGCCCCTTCAGAAGCTGATGGCCTTCCCACTGTTCTTACGTTCAGCTGTCGGGAATGACGCTGCCTAAGTTGCCTAGGGAGAGTGTGTGGGTGGGGGCGGGATCAGAATTGCTGGGTTCTACAGAAACTGAGTTTGAGCAGAGCGGTGGCGGTGCATGACTTTAATCCCAGCACTCGGGAGGCAGAGTCAGGCAGATCTCTGTTAGCTGAAGGCCAGCCTGGTCTACAGAGCTAGTTCAAGGACAGCCAGGGCTACACGGAGAGACCCTGTCTTGAGATCATATTTGAGAGATTCTCAGGTCAACTTGATTATCTTCAGCCCCTTGCCCTAAGTTCTACTGCATGGCTTATCTTTATATTGACGTATAAGAATTTCACATATATTTGACACAAGTGAACAAGGTTTTGATGAGGTCTACTTGCTTTTGGTTTTTGTTACTTTGTTTTTGTCTTTTGTCTCTTGTGATATCTGAGAAGACATCCCCCTAGCCCAGGTCACAAAGATTCCATTCCTGTCCTGGCACCTAGGAAGTCTGTGGTGCACTGTGAGCTAGTGGTAAGAATCGTTTCCTTGTATGAGACTGTTTTAAAAACTAGATTTTATGTACAGCAGTGTAATCGAGATATTAAATAATGCTCTTGTAGAATGATTTGATATGGTTTTATCTAACCTCTTGCTTCCAATCTTTGTGTCACTGAGTCTGACATGTTGCTCAGAGATGGAGGGTGACCCATGGATGACAGCCATAAGGGCCACTCAGACATCCCATGGGACTGGTCTGTGTGTCCCCTAGTGTGGTGGAACCTGGCCCTGGAGCCTCAGCTTTGGTTCACAGAGGTCCAGGGGTGCTTCTCTCCAAACCTTAAAGCCCCTGTGGGACCCCGAGGCCCACCCAGGTGGGAATAAGAGTGGGAGGCGCCTCCAGATACCCAGAAATGACTTCAGATGGATTCCTTTTGTCGTGTCTTGGCTGATGCCTCACTCTATCTGGCCCATGTGCACTGGCCTGTTGTCTGTCCATCTTTTGCCACAGTTTACAGGAATTAGTTTTTTCCTATGGTAGCATTTTTTAAAATAATTTTTCAAATTGAGAGTGAATTTTCTTACAAACTCACTTATAAGAATTTATGTAAGGAAATGAATGTGCCATGCTGAAAAGCAGGACATGCTGAAGAAGACCTGCCTCTGTCTGTCTGTCTGTCTGTCTCTCTCTCTCTCTCTCTGTCTCCTCCTCCCTCTCCCCACCCCTCTCTTTCTCCCTTCCCCCTCCCTCTCTTTTTCTCCCCTTTCCCTTCCCCCTCCCCTTCCCCATTTCTCTCTCCCTCTCCCTCCCCCCCACACACACACATACTGGAGCTGGAGCATGGTTGATCTCATAGCTTACACACAGCTATGGCCTCTCTCTCCCCCATACACACACGCACACACACACTCTCTCTCTCCCTCCCCTCCCCTCTCCTCCCTCCCTCTCTCACACCCACACACACACACATTCTCTCTCTCCCTCTCCCACCCCTCTTTCCCCCACACACACACATGCACACACACTGGATATGGAGCATGGTTGATCTCAGAGCTTGCACACAGCTATGGCCACACACAAATCCATCCCAAGACACAGAGGCTGGAGAGGGCTCGCGAGCACTGGCTGTCTTTGTTCTGATTTCTCTAAGGAGTGTCTCTCTGCCGATGACAGTACAGCCAGCTGTTAGATTCCTCTGACTGTAGGCAGAAATTAGCTGGAACCCCTCCCAGTTCTCTGTGGGCCCTGGAAAGTCCTCTTTCTGCTACCTCTCCCTGGATGGATCTGCTAAGGTGTCACCTAAGGTGTCGCCTGTTGCCATGGTGAGTCTAACTTCCTGTAGCTACTCACTATCCAAGTCCCGCTGTTGTGAGAACAGCTTGGGAGGCCTGACCGACTCCGTCGACAGCACTTCTAGTATCTTCTGAACTTGGATGGTACATTCCAGTCACAGAGTCATTTGCATGGTTGACCTTAGTGTCTATGTCTTGTCTCTCAGAGGTCACTTTTGTCCCAGTGTCGAAGGTGAATGGGCAGGCAGAGGCCGAGGATATCCTGGCGGCTGTTCGTCCCACCACATGCCTTGTGACCATCATGCTGGCCAATAATGAGACCGGCGTCATCATGGTGAGTTGGCCTTTTTTCAAGGAGGTCCCAGGGAGGATGGTGCTTGACCTGGGTATTTCCACACGTCTGCGCCCAGCCTGTCCTTTTTTCTGTCCTTGACTCTGTGGCTTAGCTCCGCTCTCGGCAGCTCACGTTGTCATTCATTCTACTCCCCATCAAGTCAGAACCAGACACTCATTCCGTTGCTTGCCTCTTCTTGCTTCAGCCTGTCCCTGAGATCAGTCGTCGTATTAAAGCCCTGAACCAGATCCGGGCTGCCTCGGGGCTGCCCCAAGTCCTGGTGCACACGGACGCTGCTCAGGCACTGGGGAAGAGACGAGTGGATGTCGAGGACCTGGGTGTGGACTTCCTGACCATTGTGGGCCATAAGGTATGTGCACACAGGCTGCCTCCCCTCCATATTGACTTAACAGCCACGGCAGAGTGACGCCCTCAGCACCGCTGTCCATGACCATTATGTCACTGTGGCCGGGCGGTGGTGGCGCACGCCCTTAGTCCCAGCACTTGGGAGGCAGAGGCAGGCGGATATCTGAGTTCGAGGCCAGCCTGGTCTACAGAGTGAGCTCCAGGACAGCCAGGGCTATACAGAGAAACCCTGTCTCGAAAAACCAAAAACCAAAAACCAAAAAAAAAAAAAAAAAAAATTATGTCACTGGTCACTGTTATTATCCGTGAGCTTCAGGTGCCTGTCAGGGACCAGGTGCTGAGAAATGCTCTGACAGCAACTCAGGAAGGGCTTTGTCCCTGAGAGCTTTCGGTGCATGTGTGTCACCACACCAGTAACAGCTAGGATGACCTCTGATAAGCAGTGACACAGATAGCAGGGCACCCCAACCCATAGGGAGCCAGGAAAGGACATAGCTTGGAGCTCTGTGGGGGATGGATGGTCGTGGTTGCCGGGGAAACACAGAGGCCTCATCTGCTCCCAGGGAGGACCCTGCATAGAAGGGATGGGTCCTGGAGACTGTTGCTTCCTCTAACTTGACTGAACTATGACTTCTCAGCAAGAAGGTTCGGTTTCAGTGACTCTTCAAAGCGCAGTTCAGGAAACAAAGTCATAGCAAAGACACCCGCATTCCCCCCGCCCCCCTAGAGCTTTTGGCTTTCTGGCAGCTGACAAGAATTGAGACGTTCTGTGCTGTTTTGCAGCCCAGTCCTTAGTTGGTCCCTAAAGGAGCACACAAGCTGGTCTCACACCATGACACTCAGCCCTTTGCCTCTCACCACTGGGAGGCATAGAGTGTAGGAAAAGCCCTCAGCTGCCATTCTGGCCCCGCCCTTCACAATCCAGTTGTGTCATATGCAGGCCCCTCTCAACCCGGGACTGGAACAGGAATCTCACACCTGCCCGTCCTCAGACTGGGCTGGACCGTGAACCTGAGGGCTCTTGTGACTCTCGTACACCAAAGTCATAACAGAAAGACAACCCAGGCCACAAGGAAACATCAGGAGCACGCTTTCCCAGAGCTGCCCGGAGCACTTTGTGCCTCTCGCACTCAGACACCAACGGAGCAGGTCGCCAAGCAGCTCCCAGTGAATAAATGACTGGTTTTCCTTTCCAGTTCTACGGCCCCAGGATCGGTGCTCTGTATGTACGAGGGGTCGGTAAACTTACCCCCCTGTACCCCATGCTGTTTGGCGGTGGACAAGAGCGGAATTTCAGGCCAGGGTAAGGTTGAAAGTCCACAAGCTTCTGTCCAGCTGGCCAAACGCTCCTGTCAGAGGAGTCAGCGACATTTCGTCATGTCTCTCTCTCAGAAGCACAGTCCACATCACCCCAAACCAGGATCGGTCCTACTGATTGATTTCCGCAGTAGGACTCAGATCTGCGGCCTCGGGGGGAGGGGGGTGGGAGGGACTTAGAGCATGCAGTAGGAGTCCCCCTTCTCATAGATGCTTCAGAGAATTGGGTTCCCCGTGTGCTGCAGCGCTCCACAGTTCTCTGCAGTGGGGGTCTCAGAAGGCACAGAGGGTGCCCTGTTTTCCTTTGTGAGAGCCCTGGGTCTCCACTACCTGCATGGTGTTTTAAGCCCAAATCAGTGCCAGTGCCACCTTTGTCAGGATGTCTAAGGGGAGGGAGATAGTAACAAGGCGGAGACAATGGCGGCTCCTTGGCACGCATTCTGCAGCCAGAACCAGCTGTCCAGAAACACTGCTAAGGGAAGGCAAGAACTGCCTCTGTCTGAAGCCCCCAGGCAAGTAGGCCAGCCGATCAAGAAGAAGAAACACAATATCTGCTCTAGCCCATCCCCATAGGACAGTGTACTATCCCTCACCAGCCATCACCAAATAGACCCCCAGACTTCCACGAAGAGACTGTATGGAACACCTCAAGCCTCACTGTGCTGTCAATAGAGACCATAAAGGGACCCTGGAAGTCTCCACACCTCAACAACAGGACACAACCTCTTTGGGTATCAAGTGAGAGCTGTGACTCCTACTTCCCACTGGCAGCTTTGAGGTGTAAGACCTCTCTCTCTCTCTCTCTCTCTCTCTCTCTCTCTCTCCCTTTCTTTCTTTTTGTTTGTTTTAAGAGACAGGGTTTCTCTGTGTAGCCCTGACTGTCCTGGAACTCACTCTGTAGACCAGGCTGACCTCAAACTCAGAAATCCCCCTGCCTCTGCCTTCCAAGTGCTGGGACTAAAGACGTGCGCCACCACTGCCCTGCCCAAAATTGAATTTAAAAACCTGTGCAGTACCCCCACAAAAGCAAGCAGGAGGGCCTGGAAGTATAGCTCAATGGTAGGGCACTCGCCTAGAATACATGAGGCTGTGGTTTTTTGGGTGGCACCACAAAAAAGTGGGGGAAAGCAGGTCCAAGCCCTGCTGCCGTGGTTTATTTTTCTGTCGCTGTGATGCTTTTTGGCAAAAGCAACTGGAGGAAGGATTTCTCCTGGCTCACAGTTCAAGGATTCATGCAGTCCATCATGGAGAGAAGTCCCGGCATCCTCAACCAGGAAGCAGAGTGATGATTGCTGCTGCTCTGTCCTCTTTCTCCACATTCACAGTCCAGGATGGGGAATGGTGCTGCCCACAGTGGGCAGGCCTTCCCACTTCAATTACTGTAAAAAAATAATCTCTCTAGGCATGCCCTACCTCTTAGGAGACTCTAGACGCGACTATCAAGGGGACAACTGTCGCTAACCTCACAGCTGCCATTTCAATAACTACGCCAAATGTAAATGGTTTAAACACATCGCATAAAAGAATTTTTATGGGCTGGCTGAGATCACTTATCTGTGAAAAGCACTTGCTGTTCTCAGAGAACACCCAAGTTCTGTTCCCAGCACCAACAAACTTGACTGGATCATAACCCTCTGTAACTCCAGCCCCAGGAGATCCAGTGCTACCTTCTGGCTTCTGAGGTACCTACACTCATGTCCGCATACCCCACCACCCCACCCTCAGACACTCATCTACACAAAGCTTAAGATCAAATCCTTTTTTAAAAAGACACTTCAAGCTGGGCAGCGGTGGCGCACACCTTTAATCCCAGCACTTGGGAAGCAGAGGCAGGCAGATTTCTGAGTTTGAGGCCAGCCTGGTCTACAGAGTGAGTTCCAGGACAGCCAGGGCTACACAGAGAAACCCTGTCTCGACAAACCAAAAAAAGAAAAACAGACACTTCAAATATATCGAGAGAGACGGCCTGAAAGTGAAGAGGAAGGGAAACAGGCATGGCTTTCTAATCCTGGCTGCAATGGACTCCAGAGCACAGGCAGAGAAGACACAGTGTGCGTGCGGCAGAAGCTCAGTCCACCCAGGAGCACATGCAGGGCTGGGCAGCATTGCAAGGAGAACACATAGTGAAAGAAGGAACAGCTGGCTGAGAGCTCTGTGGTGGACTTGCCAAGCGCTGGTGAGGTCTGGTTCACTCTGGAGAGCAAGGAGGAGGAGGAGGGAAACAGGTTACAGCTGGAAACTTCGGGACTGCGCTCTCAACAGCAGTTTGATCCACTAGACAAAGACATGGAGACGGAAATCTCCATGAGTGCCTTGGCCAATATGCTTCGTCATGGGGTCACATGGAGCCCGGGGAGCCGGGATCACTTTAAGCAGACCACCAGACAGTTAAAAATGGAAACTTACAGTGTATGCTCTCTAGCCATTGGTGCCTGAGCCAATTACAGAGAAGAGAAAAATTCCCAAACAACTGCAAACAAGAAACACACTTCTGAGTAACGGAGAGTCACAGGCCGGAGAGAAGGAAGCAAAGACCTCGAGCTGAATGAAAGTGAAAGCATGGCTTAGCAGGCCGAAGGGGAAGTTCACATCCTAAAATGACTAAAAATAGCTGAGGGGAAAACAGGAAGCCAGGGCCTAAGCTCCTGTGTGAAGAACCAGAAAGCAGAGCAAAATGAGCCCTGGAAGTGTAAGACATTCCAGCAGGGAAAACAGATCAATGATGCCAAGAGGGGTTCTTTTTCAAACAAACAAACAAAACCTCTAATCCTAAAGCTTGGGAGGTAGTAACAGAAGAGACAGGAGTTCAGTGATAGCCTCAGCTACGTGGGCAGCTCAGGCTACCTTGTCCAAAAAAAAGAAAAAAGAAAAAAATCAAATTGTTGATTCTGTAGGAAGAGTGATAAAGAAGGAGAAACTCCCAATCAAGAGTGAGGGTCACATCAGACCCTGATGACATCAAAGCCCAGTAAGGAATACCGCGGGCCACCCCATGGTCGTTGGTAAATCACTGACTGGTAAATCCATGACTCTTTGGAAATGGAATCTAGCTTTAAAACTCCCCCAAAGAGATCTCCATCCCTGGGTGGTTCTACACTAGATCCTGTCAAATGTCTAAGGAACAGATTTGCTTCCAGAAAAGAAGAGGAGGGGACATTGGGGTGTCTATAAAGTGGTTACCACCTGATGCCAACACCTGTGTGGAAGGCTGGTCAGGGTCAAAACCACCATTATAGTCCACGTGCCAACAGGCTCACGAGGAAAGACAATCACATGGTTGTCTCATTTGATGCAGGAAAAGCATTTGACAGAATCAACTCCAATTCGTGTTAAAAGCTCTCAAATGCTGGGGTCAGAGGGAAGTTTCCTAGCCTGGTGAGGGCTCAGTCTCTCACCCCGCAGTTACTGTCATCAGCTCTGTGATGGAGACCATGTGTTTGGAAACATCGGGTGAAGACCACGGTCAACCTGCTGGAAGTTCTAGGCAGGCAGGAGAAGGAAACAGTGGAGGCTATGAGCCAAGCCAGATCAGAGCATGAGGCTGCCTGTGCTGAGCCCCCAAGGAGAGCTCTTCCAGGCCAAAAGAAGTCAAAGTGTAAGGTGGAGCTCTCAGAATATGTGCGAATACTAGTAGTGAACAGGGGGATGTTAAAAAGGCCATTTACAATGACAAATACTCGGCTCCAAGCCCACTGGAACGTTTAGGAATTTCATGCTAAAACTAGAGCCCCAGGAAATGTAAACAAGACACTTCTTGTGCTCATGAATGAGAAGCCCTGGGGTAGTAAAGACGCTTGGGCTTGGCTCTTTTAAACTCCCAGCATGTAGATCAGGGACACTGTAGAGCACTCAGGTAGCATACAAATACACGAGGTCGATGGGGGAAAGCCGGCTTTTGGTGGTGCCATTTCACTGTCAGAAGGTACTTGCGGTTCATTTTGTAATGTCAGTGTTTAAGCCGATACTATGGGCAAAGATAGAAGTAAACCAACGTCTCTCATGAGTTCGTGTGAGAAAGTATTTATCAGAATGTTAACAAACAGAATTCTGCAGGACCAAAAGGCCATCACAGGCAAAAACCTGAGCCTTACATGGATTACACAAGGCATTGACTCAAAATGGTTTAAACACAGAGCATAAAATATAAAACCCGTCTAAGAGAAGGGAAAGAAAAGATGAGAACATGCCAGGGCCCAGGCAAGGCAGCAAGTTCTTGGCCTTTATATCAAGTCACTCATTAAAGAAAGCCTGGCTAAGTTGGATTTTGTCAAAAGTGAAGCTTTGGGGGCTGGAGAGGCAGCTCAGTGGTTAAGAGCACTGACTGCTCTTCTGAAGGTCCTGAGTTCAAATCCCAGCAACCACATGGTGGCTCACAACCATCTGTAATGAGATCTGATGCCCTCTTCTGGTACGTCTGAAGACAGCTACAGTGTATTTTCATATAATAAATAAATAAATCTTTAAAAAAAAAAAAAAGTGAAGCTTTGTTGGTCCGAGGCGTAGCTCAGTCAGCCGAGTGCTTGCTACAGGACGAGTCTCACCCCCAGCATTTGTGTAAAAATCTGTGCATGGCAGCATGATTTTTCTCTCCCACGCTGGGTCAGAGGGAGATGGGCAGGTGGATCCCTAGAGCTCACGGGCTAGCTCGTCCCATCAATCAGTGAGTACCGGGTTCAGAGAGACCCTGTCAGGTGGGAGGCAACTGAGGAAAGCACCTGGTGCCACGCCTGGTCTTCACATGAACACACACGTGCTGGGCACCTGCGTGCACTCATGTGTGCACATAGGAGCATCTCACCTGCATTTAACAGTTTCCCTGTGAACAGCTTTACTACAAAAAGACCCGTTGCCTACTGGGAAAATATGTTCAATGACAGACCCGACAACATCTAGAGTTGCCTCGATACATACATGCATACATACATACATACTTACATACATACATACATACATACATACATACATACATACATAACTCAGGGAGGAAAGGATTTATCTGAACACACAGTTCCAGGTTACGGCCCATCATAGCAGGGAAATCAAGGCTCCAGGAACTTTAAACAGCTGGTCACCTCCCATCCACCATCAGAAGCAGAGAGCAATAGATGCCTGCAGGCTCGGTGCTCAGCAAGCATTCTCACACTACACCATGCCTTGTCTCTTGCAGGACCGAGAACACGCCCATGATTGCTGGCCTTGGGAAGGTAAGTCTGCTGACCATGGGCAGGTACCATGACGACAGGAGGGTACTGATGATGGAGAGCCTGGGATTTCCTCGGCAAGGCCGGAGAACCAGAGCCAGATGTGGTACACTCATGTAGTCTCAGTAGCTGGGAGGTAGGAGGAGTTCAAGAGACTTTTGTTCTTTGCGAGAGAGTGAGTTGCTCCTGCTTAGGAGTTGAAAGGGAAAACCTAGGCCATCGAGATGGCTCTGTGGTAAAGGGGTCCGGCCTGATGACCCAAGTTTGATCCCTGAAGCCCACATGGTGAGAAGACAGAACTGACTCCAGACACTTGTCCTTTGACCTCTGCATGCACTGTGCCATGTGTGTTTGCGTGCGCGCACGCGCGCGCACACACACACACACACTAAATAATAGAATTATTTAAAAGAGAAACTCTTTGAGAGATGGCAATGCTGGGTCACTGCAGGCAGTCAAGCCTCCTGCTGGTCCCTGCCGAGCCGTAGGGTGTGAGGTACCCAGGCCCGGTGTGGGACTTTTGGCCTGTCTCCTCTGGAGCCAGTGCTCTGCTAACTCTTCAGGGACTTGTCTGGGCAAAGATAGTCACATTGCATCCACAGGAGGGAAGCAGAGAGAGATGGGCACCATGCTCAGTTCACTCTCTTTTCATTCAGCCCAGGACCCCAGCCCAGGAGATGGAGCTGGCCACATTCTCAGCGGGGCTTCCCTCTAAAGTTAAGTCTATCTGGAAACACCCACAGTGTGTTGCCATAGTGACTCTAACCCCAATCTAGTTGACAATGGACAATAACTATCTGATTTGGGATCCTAAGCCACACAGGTCCTTCCGTGTTCTCTGTCATCCTGAGATGCCTCTCACTTTCCAGGCCTTCCCTCGCAAGGCAGGGAGACCCCTTAAGGGCTCCTGGTCCTCATCCATGTATCTGAGCCAGCAGCTATGGCTGTTTCTTCTTCCTGTGGGGTACCAATATGTCTCTGTCCATTTTCATGGCCCTCAGCACTGGATGAGGTAGTCCTTGTCCTTAGTTGAGCATCTGCTGTGGTTTCTGTGGGCCTCTTGTACAGCAGTTAGCATGACCTTTAGATATCACAGTGGGTCATCTCAGCCCTTACTAGGGCTAATTACATGTCTGCCAGGCACTTACATTCCTATTCTGCCAGCCTAGGCCCTCTGTGCGTGATCTTCACCAGGGCAGGCAGCTGCCCAGGAGACTGCTGTCTTCTGCCTGCATCTAGAAACACCTATTCCCTGATGACTATCTCCTTGTCCCCTTGGGGACCAGAGGACCTGTGCGCTCCCTTCTCAGGAATGAGCCTGCTGACCTAGTTTTGTCCTTCAGTGGAACAACACTCTGACACTCTGTAGGGGTTGGGATTCCCTCAGGGTTGGTTTGCTGTTCTGCCTTGTGACACCTGGATGGCGCCTGTGGGGAGGACCTGGCGACTCTGCTGAGCACTAGGCAGAGCTCGCTGGCACACTCTGCAGAGGCTGGGAAGGCTGTTCACAACTGTCTGGTCCCAGACCCCTGGAGACCCACACTGTCCCACACCGTCCTATGTCTGTGTCCCAGGCTGCTGATCTGGTGATCGAGAACTGCGAGGCTTATGAGGCCCACATGAGAGACATCCGGGATTACCTGGAGGAGAGGCTGGAGGTGAGAGGGCGAAAGGCCAGCCCTGCAGCCTCCTCTGTGCACGGGGTGGGACAGTGCAGGCAGCACAGTGGCGCCAGACACTTATCTCCCTGTGGATGAAACTCAGTCTGGGGACCAGGGGAAAGAGGGGGCAGAACTGGGCTGGAAGTTAGCTGGCATCGGAAATCCCCAAAGGGACCCTGTATCTTTCTCACAGACGTGATCATGTGTGAAGTATGTTCACTTGAGCTAGCTTTAGGGTCCGTAGTCCACTGCATAGCTGTTACAGGATAAACACGCTGAGACTCTTGTTTCCAAAAATGGCTAGATATTAAACAGTTGATGGAAGAGGGTGACTTTGAAGTGATCGTTGACTAATTATTCATGGTGTGTGTGTTTTCGCGTGTGTGCGCATGTGTGTGTGTGTGTGTGTGTGTGTGTGTGTGTTTTGTTTTTGTCTTTAGGCTGAATTTGGTAAGAGAATTCATTTGAACAGCCAGTTTCCAGGAGTGGAGAGGCTTCCGAACACCTGCAACTTTTCCATCCAGGGGTCCCAGCTTCAAGGTGACTGACTCCTGCTCTCTTACCCTGATCCCTGTGTATGGCGTGGAGTCATGAGTTTGGGTCTGAGCCACGACCTGCTCCTGCCCTTGAGTGCTCCCAGCACGATACAGTTGACATTAGCAGGGTGTAGAACATTTGCTGGGGACACTAGTTAGTACAGCCAGAGGGTAAGAGCAGACTGTGCCTAGGCCAAGCCAAAGAAAATCAGTCCAGGCTAGACAAGCTTGCCTGCTTCCGCTCAGTGCAGGATTCCGAGTTCAGGTGGTGTCTTCCTGGGAGCGCACATGAGGTCTGCTTTCCCACCTCCCAGACCTGGTGCCCCAGAGGATTCATGAGCCACATCTGCAGGTGGGGCTTCTCTTTTGATTTTTCTTCTTCCTCCTCCTCCTCCTCCTCCTCCTCCTCCTCCTCCTCCTCCTCCTCCTCCTCCTCCTCTTCCTCCTCCTTCTCCTCCTCCTCCTCCTCCTCCTCTTTCTCTTCCTTGAGAAAGGGTTTCAATGTTTAACCTTGGCTGTCCTTGAACTCACTCTGTAGACCAGGCTGCCTTCAGGCTCACAGATACACCTGCCTCTGCCTCCTGAGTGCTGGGATTAAAGACATGCATTATCACCACCAGGCTAAGATTGATTGATTGACTGATTGATTGATTTAAATGTATTTGAGGGCTGTCTGCATGAATGCCTGCAGGTCATAAGATTCCATTATGCATGGTTTTGAGAGACCACGTGGTTGCTAGAAACCGAGCTCGGGACCTCTGGAAGAGCAGCCAGTGCTCTTAAGCACCAAGCATCTCTCTAGCCCTTGGGTGTCACTCTCCCGGTATCACAGAGGAGCCTGCTGTCCTGATGGGATATGATAGAACTTAAAGCCCATGCTTGATGAGAGAAAGCAGTTTTGCACTCTCTGTCTGTCTGTCATCTGTCTGTCTGTCTGTCTGTCTCCCACCAGACCTCCTGTGGAGGAAGCTATTCGGCAGCTGTGCCCAGTGATGACCTGTGTTGCTTTAAGTGTGACGGGGATTTTTGGAGTTTAACTACACCAGCATCTCTGGAGTTTTAGGGTTTAACCCCGGGCTTGTGAGAAGAGCACAATGTGCCCTGGGTGAGCACAGCAGTAGGTAGCCACCCTCAGCACTACCTGGCACCAAATCTATAAGCAAGGCAACCTGTAGGAATCCCAGTGCCCTTGAGCTGGCTGGCTAAAGTACCATTTCAGAGCAGTCTTAGGAGGCAAAAGACGGCTGGCCTTTCTCTAGCTGAAGGAAATATTTTCCTGGAATTCTGCCTGCACTGGGATTCAGTGGGTGATGGCAGGGAAGCAGGGCCAGAAGGCTCGGGGTGCTGGGAGATTGCTCAAGTCCTGCATCTGGGGACACATGCTGTCTTCACAGGGTACATGGTCCTTGCTCGGTGCCGGACACTGCTGGCCAGCGTCGGGGCCTCCTGCCACTCAGATCATGAGGACCGGTGAGTATTCTTAGCTACTCTCAGTTCTCAGGTTAATGGCGACTCGGGGCCTAGCCCCTGAACTGCAGACTCAGAGCTGGGGAGAAGGGTTCTGCTGCTGCCTGGGAGCAGGTATGGGCCCCTGTGGATCAGAGTGAATGAGTGAATGGGCTTGGCCCTGGGACAGCAGTCAGCAGTCAGTACCGGGTGCAGAGCTGGTGGGATGGTTCAGTGGGCATGTGAATGGTCCCTGTGCTAACCAGGAGAGGAGGACAAGGGCCAGGCTCTCGGTAATCAGTGGCTCACCGAAGAATGAAAGGACCCAGGAGGGCACATAATGCCTGGGGTCCAGCACCTGATGGCCGAGGCTCCCTTAAGAGCAGGGAGACAGAGGCCAACTTGGGGGG
>JADRCD010201706.1:0-20110 GCA_019843815.1 Montemys delectorum
TGTTTATCTCCTTTCCTAGAACACAAATCCTAAAACTTTTGGGGTCTCCAATAGTAAGTGTAGTGATCAACTGGAAGCCCTTAGAAAGCTTCAAGTGTAGGCTTGTCAACACAAAGCACTATGTATGATTTGAGAGTTGGAATTTTTAGCTCATCGCCCAACTTCTACAGAGGATAAAGAAAATTTAAAGTATGTAAATTTTAATTTTCTTACTTTAACTTTTAAGACCCAATGATTCATGAATTTAACCAGTGCACCTAGAAAGCCACCACAATAACCTCAGAGGAAAAGGGTTTGGAGAGGTTTGGAGAGACCAACAAGTGGGAGTTTCCAGAAGATGGTGCACATCCTCCTCCCAACCTCATTCTGCATGTCTCATCATCTTTGTCCCTTAATCAGTGGGTGGCATCTTAAACCACTTCCAACATTATTCTTTGAGACAAGGTGTCTCACTGGACCCGGAGTTCATCATTAATTCAGCTAGACCATCTGCTCCATGAGTTACAAGGTTCTGTCTCCACTTGTCCTCCACCATTGCCTACTAGAGCTGGGACTAAGGATTCGGGTTTTCACATGTGTTACTAGGAATTCCGCCCTAGGATACTCATGCTTACACAGCCAATGCTTTACCAACTGACCCATCCTTTCTTCCCTAATCACGTGAGAATGAGAAGTCTGTGACAAAGATGCTTCATGCTGGACTTACATATTGCATATGCAGGTGCCTCTAAGAGATACTGACATTGATATAGAATGAAGTCTATGAACACAGAGAAGGCAAAGTAAAAGAAAAGAAAATGGAGTTTTCATTAACATGGAAGAGCCTATACCTGACACCCAACCAGTTTGCAAGGGCTGATGGTTTCATTCCATATTGTAAGCCAGTTTGAGTTTCATTTTGTTTCTTGAACTGAAAAAATACATGGCCAGACACTTATCCAAGTGGCAGGAAATTCTAACAACTCTGGCCTATATCCAAATTTGAGAGGGCAGACTGAGTTGATGGTTATCTCTTCGCTACTTTGACTATTTTATCGATTGTTCTCAATCTATAAAATTCAGTACAACATAGAGTTGGTTCTTGGGACTTACAGAAATGAACTATTTGACCAAAAACAATAAAAATTAGTAAATGAAGTAAATTATTAAAAGAGATAGCTGCAAATTCCTCCTAGTCTAGCATGTTCACATCTTCTATGGGGCTTTTGTTTATTTCCCCAAGAGGTGATATTCCCATTACCTCTCTTTTCTCTGAATTAAAACTAATATTGTGAACTGTTTTGACCAATAGAATGCAAAGGATAAGCAACTAAGTCTCTCTGAGATCAAATTTTCAGACTTAATTGCCTCTGATTATTTTATTTAAGATATTTACTCAAGAAAAACTCTCTTAACTGAGCATAGTGCTACACATTTGGGAAGTAGGATGAGTTCCAGATCAGCTTAGGCAACAAGTGAGACCTTAATTTAAGAAAACAAAGAGGCCGAGTGGTGGTGGTGCACACCTTTAATCCCAGCACTTGGGAGGCAGAAGCAGGCGGATTTCTGAGTTCACGGCCAGCCTGGTCAACGGACTGAGTTCCAGGAGAGCCAAGGCTAGAAGGGGAAGAAAAGAATTCTAACTAACTGGGGGATGAGAGACTGTGAAGGACAATCAGGAAGCCTAACCAACATTGGCCCCACTGCCTTGAATGTTCACAAAGTCTTTTCACTGCTTACTGCCCAACTAATCTTACAACTACATACTGCCCTGTGCAGGACTCAAGAGAAGCCAGAAGAGGATCACATGAGAACTCCAGAGACTCCTAATGAATAATGAGTCATTGTCTCAGTCCACAGAATGATGATCTGACTTGATCAATAGCCAAATATGACTGATGCAAAGAAGTTTAAAGAAAATATATTGAAGACTATTTAAGGAATCCTCTAGGATGTTTTGATTCCTGAAAATTGCACTAAGCTGAAAAGGGCTCCATATTTAGGGAATGGATGAAGGCATCTGGGAGTGAAGCAGGAGAGATCCTGTCAGGAAGCCTCAAGAATAGGGAGAACTTGAAAACAGACAGGATCTTGCACTATCTACTCAAAGGCCTGTGCATACATCTTTAAAAATAGGCTAGAACATGTGAAATTCTGAGTGGGATGCCAGTTATGTCTGTTTTGGGGATTCTGTCTCCTTATGTTACATGTGTATAAAGCATGGGATCACATGTGCTTTCACAGAAGGAAATCAGGACCCTAGTCCAAGCCAGTAACTAATCTGCTATCATATGTCACCTATGCTATATGGTGACAAGAACCCCTGAGATACACTTTCCCAGTAAAACAGTAGCCAGACATCATAACACAATACTGTTAACTCCAGCTAACATTGCACATTTACTGTTTGATTCACTTGTTCTGTGCTTTTTCAGCTCTGCACCCTTTACATGTTCCTCCCTTTCCACATATGGTAACCTCTGGTTACCATGGTTTCACGTCCTTTTTGTCCGTAGTTACTTTTTTTCCCTACACTAGTCTGATATCATTTTCATGTATTTATTTGTCTTTTCTAGCCCAAGATTCTATAGCTGTGCTAAAAAGTTCCTTTCCTAAGCCAATGCCAATGGGGAAACTTCCTTCCACTGTAGCATTTTGAGTGTTTGCAAGAAGAGCTTTAGCTACTATGGGTTGTTTTTTGTGAATGACATCAGTAAAAAAAAAAAAAAGAAATATTTTCTTTTGCATTGCTATATTCTTTTCTCAGAACCATTTATCAGAGAAAATATTCTTAAGACTGGAAAAATGCCTCAGCAGTTAAGAGCACTTGCTATTCTTGCAGAGGACATAGGTTGCGTTCCCAGCACTCATATTGTGGTTTACAGCCATCTGTAACTCTAAGATCAGATTCCCTCTTCTCATTTACATGTGTACTAGAGACACACATAGTATATATAAGTATCATACAAGCAGACAAACACTCATCAAATGAAATAAATAAATTTAAATTTAATAAAAAAATAACCTTTCTTTGTTATGTCTTCATAGGGCCTCTGTTGAAAATAAGCTGGGTATATATGTTTGGGTTAATTGCTATGATTTTTGTTCTATGCTATTGTTCCAGATCCATGGTTTTATTACCCTTTTATTGAAAATATTTTTCTCACATAATATATCCTGATAATTGTTTCTCCTCCCTCTATTCCTACTAATTGTCCTGATCTCTCATCCTATAATGGCCCACTCCTTTTCTTCATTAGAAAATAAACAAGCTTCTAAATAATACTAACAATATATACTATGATCATATTAAGCAAAAACTAACACATCAAAATAGAACACAACAATCAAACAGAAGGAAAAGATCCCAAGAGACGGTCCAAGAAACAGAGATTCACTAGTTTGTACACCCATGAATTCCATAAAAAATTAAACTGGAAGCCAAATATAAATGCACAAAGAATCTAGTGCAGACCCTCAGAAATCAGTCTTTTTTTTTTTTTATCACTTGTCCATTGGAGAGAAGAGTGGATGATAATAGGTCTACTAACTGCAATCTAAAGTTAGCTTCCAAAACAAATGAGACGTAGTGAAACCACACCATCTATCGTGCTGTTGACGAGCTCAGGTACTGCCTAAGTCAACAGTAAGGGCGAAGTTTCTCTGACATATATTTCAGACACTTGACTGTTCTTGTCAGTCAACGGAGGTGTTCTTAGTGGTGGGTGACAAGCAGCAAGATAGAGCTGAACTGTATTCTACTTTTGCTCAAGGCATTAGAAAACTAACTGGGAGTCAGTACAGGGTGCTATCCTCTGTGCCCAATAACAGTGATGGAGGGTAAGGGCTAAACTTTAGGAGCTGATTAACAGTCTTAGAAAGACAAAATTCCTTACTCCAGGCCATGGCGAAAAATCTTCTTTATCAAAACAATTCATCTCCAGATTTGAATAGAATTGGACCTGGACATTGAGGATGTTGGTCCCTGGCAGAATTGCTGATCAATTTTTGCTTTAAGTAGTCTATTTACATGCAAAAGGTCAGAGGATGACTGTTCCATGGCATCTTTGGAGTTAACTAAAATATACAAAATGGTTATATGAAATGACTAGGTTCTTTGTGGCCACAAGACATTGACAATTTCTACGGTAATCTACCATGATAGTCTAGTATTTCAGGTTCGAAAGTCTGACAGGTAAACTGTCCATATCTGAGAAATCTCAGCTATGCCTTCCCCATCTCTGTTTATCATGAGTACAGAGGGTGCTGTAAAGATGGCCTAGAAAATGGACAGTGGTAGCAGAGGCTGTGTCTCCTCTTCCGTCTGCCATAGTTATTATGGTTATTAATGCCTAAGAACCTGTGAGTTTAAAATGTTTTAATATTTCCTCTGATATGTATATTAATCCACAAAGATAAGAAAATGTGAACTGTGCATCTTTTTCAGAATGTGATAAGAAAGGTGAAAAGGGCAGGTACAGTAGTGTCAGGCTGTAGCCTCCTGCAAGCCAAGGATTTGTTCTGCTGCCATGGGATAAAGTCTTGCCTTAGGACTGCCCCAGTGGTGAACATAAGGCTAAATATGGTAGACAATAGGCCAGCATCATGGAGCCTAACTATAATCTCAGCAGCACTTGGGAGGGGGAAGCAAGAGGATATAAAATAAATAAAATAAGATAAAATAAAATAAGAAAGGGGAAGTAAAAAGGAAGGAATGAAGAGGAAAATAAGGATGAGACAGACAGAAAAAACGTGAGCAGGTAAGAGAAGAGATGTGTAGAGGTCCAAAGAATGCTGCAGTCAGAACATACAGTCACAAGACAATGCAGTTTTCTGGTAGAATTAATCCAACTAGACAGTATTTATGTGAAGTATAGCCAAGTTTTAATGAATAGAAAAAAAAACCAGGAAAGAAACAAAAATAACACACTGTTATTTCTACCCTGTATAGCATAGCAACAGGAATGAGTAGACCATAGATGCCTCATTCTTAGTAAATTGTGGAATTATTTCCAGTTTTATTTCTCTGCATTTGTCATAAACTGCTCGCCTTCAACTTACTGAAAACTATAAAGTGTCCCACTGTCAGACCAACAATGGTAATATTGCCTCTTTTTTCAATTTGGTCTCAGAAAGTTATGACTTGGCCTAGAAAAGTGTCTAAGACAATATAGCATTTCTGTCCAAGCCTGATGAGTTTAGAGGCATGAGCACATGTGCACACACATATGCACACACACTCTCAAGTAAAAAGTATGGCTCAGTCTGTTTAGGTCAAGCTTCCTGCTATTACTCAAATTAATGTCATGTTTATCAAAGTCATGATTTAAAAAAAAAAAATCTGTGATTTCACATCTAGTGCATTATGTGAGCCAAGGTGGTCCCTTTCTGTGTATGTTGTTTCCCCTAAACCTGCTCTTAGCCTAGTCTTTGTTTTCATGGAAGGAGCTTCCTACACTGTAAAATGCCTAAGGAACTATTTGGTCAGTTAATATAATCATGAATTATTAATGAAAATGTTTTCCTCAGAGACTTGTGTGTTTCCTGAAATTTCCTTCACTGATGTTATTTTACAATTACTATCATGTGATACTTGGTGATTTTAGCTGAACATTTTTTAAGACATCAAAAACATATGCCCACATATTATCTCGGTGGGTCTGTCTACTTAATACTCTAATTAGACTGTCCTAGAAATTCAATCAGGGGGTGGATGCCTTTGGCTGGAAAAGTTCAAGATTCTCTATGTGTGGCTTATGGTCAGCACACACCCTGACAATCTATGGACCTATCACTTTGGGGTTATTGGGAAAGAGTGATGGAAACAGGGGCAGAGGAAAATAATTTGGATGGCACTATTAAATGTTGGGAAAGAAAGAAAATCGACTCTTCTTTACTTCTAAGACATTTTATAAGAAACTCTTATGAGAAATCTCAGAACCTAGGCTCTTCCTGATCTGTTAAATACTCAACTGAAACTTTCAACTAAATCAATTGTCTAATAATAGTAGTGATACAGGCTTCCTAGTAGTCAGAACAAATATCCTTCCCCCCAAAGTCCTATATTTATTAATGTACAACTTGTATTGAAACAGTAATATGCACTAATGTAGCAAGTACAAAGAACAAAACTCGATGCTATCTAGCTCCGGAACAAAAAAAAAAAAAAAAAAAAAAAAAAAAACAGAGAGAGAGAGAGATGTCATTCCATTGATTGTGCCTGGAAAGAATCAAGTGCTCTATGATCTAAATGGGTTTGAGCTTATATAGTAATTTACAGGAAGCTAACTCAGGTTGGAGATGAGAGCTAATCCTGTAACACTAGAGTGTTTTTTAAGATATCAGGGAGGTTGGCTCACTTTAAGATAAACCACAAGTCAAAGTACCCCATGAAACAAATGTTTCTTAAAAGGAAACATATTCCCAGCATCACATTAGAGCTGCTGCTGCTGAGACCAATTTAGAAAAAAAATTGAAATGGCAGGTAGTGCTTTCCTGTTCTTTAGCTCACTTTCCCTGAGTTTTAAAACCTGACTAAGTCCTACAGAAAAGGGACCTACAGGCTGGGTCGTGGGGTCTGGGGAGCTCAAGTGCTTCTGCAAAAAGCTCTCCTCTTCCCCCTTCCCCTCTTTCATGATTTTCTTTTTGTGATCACTAATCAAAAACTACAGCTGGTAGAGATCACAGAGGACCACCTGCCACTGCATGTGAGAAGCCTGATTTCTGGGCTGCTCTCTTCTTTATCTAAAGTCATTCTTATCATAAACAAAGGAGAGAAGGGACCAAGAAGCAGCATAGAATGTATACTTTGTAACAAATAAAGGCATTAAAAAAATCAAGCACCAATCAAAATAGGAGAAGCCAAAGGCATTTTATTTGAGCTATTTACTCAGCCTTGGGACTAAAAAAAAAAAGGAGAGATAATTATTAAAAGTATTTCAAATTATGTGTCAAATCTTCAAGTCAACTGAGTCTGAAACCTGCCATTTTCTTGAGAGCCTAGTTTTATACTACAAAAAGCTTTATAACTGGTTTCCTCCTGTTACAATAGTACTTAGGGTCACATTTTAAAGACTCAGCTCTTGCTACCCACTTTCTTAGCTCCCTTAGTCATCTGGCAACTGCATCTGCTATCGTTTTTGTCTCCATAATAAATACTTGAGTCTTAATTATCTGGCACTTTCTCTGTGCATGACTACTTGTGTCTCCAGGTATACCAACGTCTCTTTAAGGCCAAATGCCTAACTTCTTCCAGATCACCCATAATTTTCACCTCATTCCCTAGCATGAGAATTATTGTCACAATGAAATGAATTCAACAGTATTTATGGACAATTCCAACTCAGCTATACTTCAAGGAAATGGACTGCAAAGTAAAGCCACACATCCTGTCCATTTATTCAACGGGAACTCATTTAAAAAAAAAAAAAAGAGGTTGGTTCCCTGTCTTCCTTACATCACAACATAGATAAAAAATATTCTTGTCTGCATACTAGGAAGCACTGGCTTCTGTCTTTGGAGATAACGGTCTTGGCCTGATAGAAACCAATTTCTCAACATACCTGTAAACAATTCATGGAATAAACACAAACCATGGTGAGTTTTAGACATGGTACCTGACTGTAATCTTACCACTTAGGAGGCTGAACCAACAAAATTATGAGTTTGAAGCCAGCTTCAAAAACAATAACAAGTCCCAAAGCTATGGTGACATTATGGTTATTTCTCCTATAAGAATCTATAGACTTTAGTACTGTGACTTGCATACAGAAGTGAGAACATGACCAAAGAGGCTTGACCCTTGCTATTGAAAAGTAAGGATTGAAAAGTAGAATGTCCTTTCTAACTCCATCTTCACCTAGGAGGAGGCAGGACCAGACAGGAGGTACAGGCCTCAGAAGCAGCAGGGCTGCCAGTACAGGATCCTTTCTACCTCCCTCTTTACCTAGGAGGAGGTTTTGCAGATCCACAGACCACTCTGACCCTTCTCTGGAAGTGGAGAGCCTGTCTCCAGAGTTTGTTCTGACTCCAGGACTCAGGAGGGACAAGTGATCCACAGCCCACTGCACACAGGTCTTACCTGAGGAGAGCTGATCTTCCAGAAGTGCTGGCACAGGCTTACAGACCTATAGGAGGAACAAGCTCTAGCCAGAGACAGCAAGAACATCTAACACCAGAGATCAACAGATGGTGAAAGGCAAATGCAAGAATCTTACCAACAGAAACCAAGACTACTTGGCTTCATCAGAAACTAGTACTCCCACCACAGCAAGTCATGGATATCCCAAAACACCAGAAAAGCAAGATTTGGATTTAAATCATATCTTATGATGGTGATAGAGGAATTTAAAAAGAGCATGAATAACTCCCTTAAAGAAATACAGGAGAACACAGGTACACAGGTTCAAGCCCTTAAAGAGGAAACACAAAAAGCCTTTAAAAAGAATTACTGGAGAATACAAGTAAACAAATAGAATCCCTTAAAGAGGAAACACAAAAATCTTTAAAGAATTACAGGGAAGCCTAACCAAATAAGTGAAGGAACTGAATAAAACCATCCAGGACCTAAAAATGGAAGTAGAAACAGTTAAGAAATCATAAAGAGAGATGACTCTGGAGATAGAAATCCTAGGAAAGAAGTCAGGAACCATAGATGCAAGCATCGCCAACAGAATACAAGAGATAGAAGAGAGAATCTCAGGTGCAGAAGATACCACAGAAAACATTGACACAACAGTCAAAGAAAACTCAAAGTGCAAAAAGGTCCTAACCCAAAACATCCAGGAAATCTAGGACACAATGAGAAGACCAAACCTAAGGGTAATAGGTATAGAAGAGAGTGAAGACCTCCAACTTAAGGGACCAGTAAATATCTTCAACAAAATTATAGAGAAAAACTTCCCTAACCTAAAGAAAGACATGCTCATGAACATACAAGAAGCCTACAGAACTCCAAATAGACTGGACCAGAAAAGAAATTCCTCCTGCCACATAATAGTCAAAACACTAAATGCACTAAGCAAAGAAAGAATTTTAAAAGCAGTGAGGGAAAAAGGTCAAGTAACATATAAAGGCAGTCTGATATAATTCTGAATTCAGAATTCTGATAATTCAGAATTATACCAGACTTCTCACCAGAGACTATGAAAACCAGAAGATCATGGGTTGAAAACATTCAGACCTTAAGAGAACACTATATTAAGAGTCTACTATACCCAGCAAAACTCTTAATTGCCATAAATGAATAAACCAAAGTATTCCATGACAAAACCAAATTTACACAATATATTTTCACAAATCCAGTCCTTCAAACGGTAATAAATGGAAAACTTCAACACAAGGAGGGAAACTATGTCCTAGAAAAAGCAAAAAAAGTAATTTTCAAACAAAATTATAAGAAGACAGACACATGAACAGATTTCCAACTCTAACAACAAAAATAACAGGAAGCAACAATTACCTTTGCTTAATATCTATTAATATTAATGGACTCAATTCCCCAATAAAAAGACATAGACTATCAGATTGAGTATGTAAAGAGGACCCAACATTTTGTTGCATACAGGAAACCCACCTGAGTGACAAAGACAGACACTACCTCAGAGTAAATGGCTAGAAAACAATTTTCCAAGCCAATGGTCCCAAGAAAAAAGGTGGAGTAGGCATTCTAATATCGAATAAAATCGACTTTCACCCTAAAGTGATCAAAAAAGATAAGGAGAGACACTTCATGTTCCTCAAAGGTATGATCTACCAAGAAGAACTTTCAATTCTGAACCTCTATGCTCCAAATGCAAGGGCATCTACTTCATACAAGAAACATTACTAAAGCTCAAAGCACACATTGCACTGCATACAATAATAGTGGGAGATTTCAACACCCCACTCTCTGTAATGAACAGATCATGGAAACAGAAACCAAACAAAGACACAGTGAGACTAACAGAAGTTATGAAATGAATGGATTTAACATATGTCTATAGAACATTTTATCCTAAAACAAATGTATATACCTTCTTCTCAACATCTCATGGCACCTTCTCCAAAATTGACCATATAATTGATCACAGATCAGACCTCAAAAGATACAAGAAGATTGAAATAATTCCTTGCATCCTATCAGATCACCATGAACTAAGGCTGCTCCTCAATAACAGCATAACAAATAAAATGTCCACACATTTGTGGAAGCTCAACAACACTCTACTCAATGATAACTTGGTCAAGGAAGAAATAAAGAAAGTAATTAAAGACTTTCTAGAGTTTAATGAAAATGAAGCCACAACATACCCAAACTTAAGGGACACAATGAAAGCAGTCCTACGGGAAAAACTCATAGCTTTAAGTGACTACAAAAAGAAACTAGAGAGAACATATACAAGCAATTTGACAGCACATCTGAAAGCTCTAGAACAAAAAGAAGCAAATTCACCCAAGAGGAGGTGAAGGCAGGAAATAATCAAACTCAGGGCTGAAATCAACCAAATAGAAACAAAAAGAACTATACAAAGAATCAACCAAACCAGGAGCTGGTTCTTTGAGAAAATCAACAAAATAGATAAACCCTTAGCCCGACTAACTAAAGGGCACAGAGACATTATCCTAATTAAGAAGACCAGAAATGAAAAGGGAGACATAACAACAGACACTGAGGAAATCCAAAAAATCATGAGATCCTACTACAAAAGCCTATACTCAACAAAACTGGAAAACCTGGATGAAATGGACCAGATGGGTTTAGTGCAGAGTTTTATCAGACCTTCAAAGAAGACCTAATACCAATACTCCTCAAACTATTCCACAAAATAGAAACAGGGTACTCTACCAAATTCATTCTATGAAGCCACAATTACTCTTATACCTAAACCACATAAAGATCTAACGAAGAATACTTCAGACCAATTTCCCTTATGAATATCAATGCAAAAATACTCAATACAATTGTTGCAAGCCAAATCCAAGAATACATCAAAACAATCATCCATCATGATCAAGTAGGCTTTATCCCAGGGATGAAGGGATGGTTCAATATATGGAAATCCATCAATGTAATTCACTATATAAACAAACTCAAAGAAAAAACCATATGATCATCTCATTAGATGCTGAGAAAGCATTTGACAAAATCCAACATCCCTTCATGATAAAAGTCTTGGAAAGATCAGGAATTCAAGGCACATACTTGAACATAGTAAAAGCAATATACAGCAAACCAGTAACCAACATCAAACTAAATGGAGAGAAACTTGAAGCAATCCCACTAAAATCAGGGACTAGACAAGGCTGCCCACTCTCTCCCTACCTATTCAATACTGTACTTGAAGTCCTAGCCAGAGCAATTAAACAACAAAAGGAGATCAAAGAGATACAAATCAGAAAGGAAGAAGTAAAATTATCATTATTTGCTGATGAAATGATAGTATACTTAAGTGATCCCAAAAATTCGACCAGAGAGCTCCTAAACCTGATAAACAACTTTAGCAAAGTAGCTGGATATAAAATCAGTGGCCTTCCTCCATACAAAGGATAAACAGGCTGAGAGAAATTAGGGAAACAACATCCTTCACAATAGTCACAAATAATATAAAATTGGTGTGACTCTAATTAAGCAAGTAGAAGATATGTTTGACAAGAACTTCAAGTCTCTGAAGAAAGAAATTGAAGAAGATCTCAGAAGATGGAAAGATCTCCCATGCTCCTGTATTGGCAGGATTAATATAGTAAAAATGGCATCTTGCCAAAAGCAATCTACAGATTCAATGCAATCCCCATCAAAATTCCAACTCAATTCTTCACAGACATAGAAAGAGGAATTTGCAAATTCATCTAGAATAACAAAACACCCAGGATAGCCAAAACTATTCTCAACAATAAAAGAACCTCTGGTGGAATCACCATCTGAGAACTTAAGCTGTACTACAAAGCAATTATGATAAAAACCACAAGGTATTGGTACAGTGACAGGCAGGTAGATCAGTGGAATAGAATTGAAGACCCAGAAATGAGCCCACAAACCTATGGCCACTTGATCTTTGACAAAAGAGCTAAAACCATCCAATGGAAAAAAAAAAGCATTTTCAACAAATTGTGCTGGCTCAACTGGCAGTTAGCATGTAGAAGAAGGCAAATTGATCCATTCTTATCTCCTTGTACAAAGCTCAAGTCTAAGTGGATCAAGGACCTCCACATCAAACCAGATACACTCAAATTAATAGAAAAGAAAGTAGGGAAGAGCATTGAGCACATAGGAACAGGGGAAAATATCCTGAACAGAACACCAATAGCTTATGCTCTAAGATCAAGAATTGACAAATGGGACCTCACAAAATTACAAAGCTTCTGTAAGGCAAAGGACACTGTCAATAGGACAAAAAGGCAACCAACAGATTGGGAAAAGATCTTTACCAATCCAGTATCTGATAGAGGGCTAATATCCAATATATACAAAGAACTCAAGAAGTTAGACTTCAGAGAAACAAATACCACAATTAAAAAATGGGGTACAGAACTAAACAAAGAATTCTCAACTGACAAATACCGAATGGTTGAGAAGTACCTAATGAAATGTTCATCCTTAGTCATCAGGGAAATGCAAATCAAAACAACCCTGAGATTCTACCTCACACCAGTCAGAATGGCTAGGACAAAAAACTCAGGTGACAGCAGATGCTGGTGAGGTTGTGGAGAAAGAGGAACACTCCTTCATTGCTGGTGGAATTGCAAGCTGGTACAACCACTCTGGAAATCAGTTTGGTTGTTCCTCTGGAAATTGGACATAGTACTACCAAAGGACCTAGCTATACCACTTCTGTGTATATAATCAGAAGATGCTCCAACATGCAATAAGAACACATGCTCCACTCATATCCAGAAACTGTAAACAACCCAGATTTCCCTCAACAAAGGAATAGATACAGAAAATGTGGTACATTTACACAATGGAGTACTACTCAGCTATTAAAAACAATGAATTTATGAAATTCTTGGGGAAATGGATGGACCTGGAGAATATCATCCTGGTAACCCAATCACAAAAGAACACACATGGTATGCATTCTCTGATAAGTGGATATTAGCCTAGAAGAACAGAATACACAAAGTACAAACCACAATCCATAAGAAACTCAAGAAGAAGGAAGTCCAAAGTGAGGATACGTTGTTCCTTCTTAAAAGGGGAAACAGAATAGCCATGTAAGAAGTTGTAGAGGCTAACTATAGAGGAGAGACTAAAGGAAAGACAATTCAGAGACTGCTTCACCTGGGAACCCTTCCCATAATTAATCATCAACTCTAGACACTATTGTGGATGTCAACAAGTGCTGGCTGACAGGAGCCTGAGATACTTGTCTCCTGAGAGGCTCTGAGAGTACCCAACTAATACAGAAGTAGAGGCTCACAGCTATCCATTGGACTGAGTACAGGGTCCCCAATGATGGAGCTACAGAAAGGACTCAAGGAGCTGAAAGGTTTGTAGCCCCTTACTGCGAACCAAAATATGAACTAACTAATACCCTCAGAGCTCCCAGGGACTAAAACTCTAACCAAAGCATACACATGGTGGGACTCATGGCTCCAGCATCATGTGTATAGGAGAGAATGTCCACATTTGTCATCAATGGGGGGAGAGACCCTTGGCCCTTGAAGGTTCTATGCCCCAGTGTAGGGGAATGCTAGGGCCAGGAAGTGGGAGAGGGTGGGGTGGTAAGCAGGGGAGCGGGAAGGGAACAGGGGATTGTTTTAGTTTTTGGGTTTTTTTTTTCTTATTTTATTTTATTTTTATTTTTTCTTTTGGAGGGTAACCTGGGAAAGGAGATATTGTAAATAAAGAAAACATTTAATAAAAAAAAGAGTCAAAAATACTAAAAAAAAAATAGAATATATATGCATATGAACTTATACTCTATGGCCAGGAAGATGCCTCTAGTCCAATGAAGGACGAGAGAAGGTATACTGAGAAAGCCTCAACTGTCTGTGCACCGAGTAATATGCAAGGTATTAAGAATAGGGTTCCAGTTGGAAAATAATTACCCAGCAGATCAGAGCAATCCTTTGATAAAGAAACTGTAATAAACAGAGAAGTGGCATGGTGAAGATGGGAATGTGTACAAGACCGGTGTGGCAGAGTTGAGTTAAACATTAAAGGAAAAGTTGAATTTTAACCAGTAGAAATCCACTATTTGAGCAAAGACTTTGATCTACAGAAAGGCAGCAATCAAGACAAGGATGTACTCTCAGAGTTGGCTAAAGCCTTAGAGATATGAGAGGATACTGGCAGGAAGTAGAGAGGAAAGCCAGACCTAGCACTAGGAGAGCACAGTCCAAAGCAGGCTTTGGGGCTAATGGGAAGAGGATTCACTAACATGCATTGGAGAAGAAAATGAATAGAACAGTGAACAAGAACCACGGGTGAAGTTAGAGGCAGGGTTCCAAGTTTAGGCAGCAGAACTACAGGCTGTCCAGTACATTTGAAGGTCAGATTAGTAGTACTCCTTAGTGTAACCATAGCTCTTGCATTTAAGGCATTTTAATACTTGAAAAATTCACTGTTCGTCGGAAATTCCAGTTGCACAAGGTACTTTGTCTTGCATCAACAACTCGGTAGGAGAAATGAGACCCAAAGGCTGTGGGAAAGTGAGCCTTGGCCCTTAGGCACCTTCTCAGTGAGTCTATTCAACAGAAGGAGGTACACTGTTCACAGAGTGTTGAACCCTGGCTTCAAACCTGGGTAATCATTGTTCTCAAGGTCAATACAAATCGTCTCCAATTTGAAGGTTTCTCCATCATTCTGTGATTTAAGAACTCTTACAATAATTATTTTTTTCAAATTTAGGAAATAAAGTGGTAGGTCAAAGAAAGCAGAAAGACTACAGCAGCATGCACAGCTGATGACCCAGGAGGCTGAGCAATTCAGCGGACCAACGAAGCCGAGTCAGGCTACTAACTTGAAAACAAAAATCAAAAGAGTTGCTGATTTTTTTTTGTTCTTTTTGTTTGTTTGTTTTTCAAGACAGGGTTTCTCTGTGTAGCCCTGGCTGTCCTGGAACTCACTCTGTAGACCAGGCTGGCCTCGAACTCAGAAATCTGCCTGCCTTTGCCTCCCAAGTGCTGGGATTAAAGGCGTGCGACACCACCGACCAGCTCGAGTTGCTGAATTTTCTATGGATACTGGGGATAGTGGTCCTTGAGAAATGAAGAAAAATGCTCTGAGCAATGCTAAGAGCCTTGAGATGGTGAATGAGTGTGGGCTGTGAGAGATTTGATCATCAATACAAGCTTATCAGCTCTTAATAGAGCAACAGGAGTAGCAGTGTAGAATAGAATATGGAATTTTTTGAAAATAAATTAATGATTAGAGAGCAGAAATAACAGGTAGTCAAAGAGATAAAACACTCAATTAGTCCCGGCTGGAAAAGGAAGCCATGCATCTTAGTCAGGCTTCCTGCTGCCATGACAAAGCACCACCAGACAGAGCAACCTGAAAAGAAAAAAAGATATGTTCAGTTCATGGTTTCTGAGATTTCATTCATGGCCATTGGTGGAGTCTAGGCCCGTGAGAGATAAAATGTTATAGTCATTGATGCATGTGACAGGGGCTTTTCAGCATGGCAGAAAGGACGACAAGGGACAAAGGAACAGTAAGGAGCTGCAACAATATCAAGCTGCACTCAAGGGTATGCCCGTGGTGACATACTTCCTCCAGTGAGTCTCTATCTCCAAAAGGTTCTGGAGCCTTCCCAAGGACCAAGCTGGATACCAATCTGTTACTCCATGTGCCATTTTCTGAAGACATATCACATCAACTGACCTCCCAGGAAAATGACAATGAACGTGGAAACACAGAATCCATGTTAGAACGGTACAGTGCACATAAAGAATAATTTTTAGCTGGGCGGTGATGGTGCAAGACTTTAATCCCAGCACTTTGGGGGCAGAGACAGGTGGATTTCTGAGTTCGAGGCCAGCCTGGTCTACAGAGTGAGCTCCAGGACAGTCAGGGCTATACAGAGAAATCCTGTCTCGAAAAACCAAAGAGGAAAAAAAAAAAAAAGAATAATTTCTTATCATTCTGTCAAGCAAGATGTGCCCACCATGAAAATGGTGATGTGACTGGGATAACCACCTGTTTTATCATTAAAACATCTGACCCCTACTCTGTAGAACGATATACATGCCTCGTACTGTATTTTTGCTCAAAAACATATGATTGGAGAAGTCAGAGGCTCTACGGGACAAATTTGCTCCTGACATTTTGCTAAATTGATGTGTAATCTAAGCACCTTCTAGACATGTGTGTTTATATCCATAGACCAGTGCTGTGTTCAGTCTTGATCAGAGAAGTTTCTTTTTACAAAGAATGACAGCTGACTCAGAGACATCTAACTGTGAAAAGTGCTGAGAATTACGAAGTAAATAGGGTATCTATAGCCCCCCCCTCTAGCCCCAGGGAGCTGTCAGGAAGAAGGTGGGGAACAATTTTAAGAGTCTGAGACTGGGCAGAGATGATAAATACTGTCTTCTAGGCATGGCCGTGCCATTGCTATCATGAGCAGACAGTGGCAACTACCTGATTCTGACCTGCAAAACAGAAAGACATGGACAGGGGAGGAAGAACCTGGTTCAGAGGAAAAAGAGATCCAACAAGAGAGAAAGGAGATGAACCAAGGTAACAGGGGTGATTACAATCAAAATAACTTGTGTAAATGTATGAAAACAAACTCTTTTATAAGAATAGTGATTTTTTTTAGACAAAAATAAAATATAATTTTAGAGTAGAAACATTTATAAACTCTTCTTTGGTGAGTCAGAGTATGTGAGGGAAAAATACATCAAAGGGACGCAGTCACTAGGCTACTCAGATAAGGAGTTCCAGAAATGCTGAGGATGGGACAGAGTTATGGAAGGGTCGTCAGGACATATGATGAATTAGCCTACAAGATCTGAAGTCTTTAAAATGTTGATACTTTTTAAAGTGGGAAGTGAAGCATAGATTCTAATGAATAAATAGATTCTCACTTTTTGTGTGAAAATATTCCCCAAATGTCTCTGAAGGTTATGACAGGTAGCTCAGACTGCATAATACCAACCCAAAGTTAACCTTCTATGTACAGCTTCCCTATTCTCTTAGGACACAGACATGCCAGTTTCCTAGTGAAGAAAAGCAGTGTTTTCTTTCCAGTAATGAAGAGTCCTAGGCTATGGCAATCTGTGAAATACATTAAGTGAAATGAGATTTTTTTTTTTAGCTTTTTCTTGCCCTTTATGAAAAATCTCAATAGCTTCACATTATATGTGAACATTTTCTCACAACTTCGCTACTTAGAAGCTATTATAAAATAGTCAAATGGGAAGTAAATGTTCTCTGTATTTCATAAACTACTTACAGAACAGCACAAATATTCAGATAAGAAATTCAAGAAAGTATAAGATGAAATTCCGAGGATGGGGAGGACCAAGTATCAGTAATGAGCAGTCTTGTGGAGATTTATTCCACAGCATTTAATCTCCTTTCAGATGTGCTTTCCAAGTCCACCTCACTTTGGAGATCCTTATCTAGAAAGAACAACTTAGTTCTCCTATCAATTGTCATCAGGACAAGTAGAGGCCTTAAGCTGCCGGATAGATTAATTAATGCGTGTAAATTCTACAAAGCAGCAAGTTAGAATATTTTTGGACAAATGGTTCTTGATAAAATCCAGCCTAAAACAGAATATTCAAAGAGACATTAAGAATGATATTGCCCCAAATCTGGAAGATATTTTATATCTCTTAGCTAGCTGTTGAATGACAAGGTCATACTGCGTAATGAAATTTTTCTAAGAAGTTATTTCATTTGTTATACTGTAAGTCAAATTTAAAATATATTCCAATATCTATTATTTGGCTTGTATACACATTAGATATAACTAAAGTTTTCAGTAACCAACACTATGAAGTTAACATGTTATAATACATATATGCAATGCAACACAATGAGGATGATAAAAACACACTCTTGAATTATATTTAATGACATGCAAATGTTCATATAGTTTATTGTTAAGGAAAAAATGAGCCAGAATAATAAAAATAATAAAGCATGTGTGTAAGCATATACGATGGTAATGAAATTTAGACAGTGCCAAATGTAAAACGTGTTACTTCTCTCAATCAGAGATAATTTTATTTGCTATTTCATTATATTCTAAGCACTCTGAAGAAAACAACTATTAATTACCCTTAACAATCAAGGCAATGTGGAAAAATATTACATCTGAGTTTTCAAAGATATACTTGTAATTCTTAGGATAAGTCCACAGATCAATCCTCTGTGCCACATAACAAAAACAAGCAGAAATCCATTTGTGAAGCTCAAATTAGTGGCTGCAAGAGTAAGAGGAAAGACTGTAAGAGCCAGAGGAACAGGGAGTACTGTGAGAGTGTCTCCTAGGAATGTCAAGCTCACCATGAAAGTCTCAGCTGGGAAAAGCACACCAATTGGTTATTCAATACTAAGTGGTCAGTCCTGGAAACATACGCACAAGTAGCATTACACAGGCTGATTAGGTTGTCCTTGGTGTTTAAGACTGTGTGTGTATGTGTGTGCATATGTGTGTGTGTGCATGTGTGTGTGTATGTATGTGTGTATGTGTGTATGGTATGTGTATATGTGTGTATGTGCATGTGTATATGCATGTGTGCATGTGTTTGTATGTGTGTGTATGTGTGTATGTGCATGTGTGTGTATGTGTATGTGAATGTGTGTGTATGTGTGTGCATGTGTGTGTATGTGTGTGTACATGCATGTGTGCATGTGTGTATATGTGTGTTTTTGTGTGTGTGTTTGTATGTGTGTGTATATGTGTGTGTGCATGTGTGTGTGCATGTGTGTGTATATGTGTGTGCATGTGTGTGTGCATGTGTTTGTGTATATGTGTGTGTGTGTGTGTGTGTGTGTGTTTGTAACAAGAATTAATGAAAAAAAAGATGTCATGAATTTGAAAGGGAGCAAGTAGAGCAGAGCGGTATAAGGGAGGACTTGGAGGGAGGAAATGGAAGGGGCAAATGATAAAATTATATTATAATCTCCAAAAAGAAAATAAATATATTTTTAATGGTAACCAGATCAGAGGCAAGGGAGTTGACACATGTCAAACTTAGTGATATAAAAGACTTTTTATATACAATATCATATTTGTAGCTTTTCTATTTCAGGTAGATGAATTTCTATAAGAAATTAAAAATGTAAAAGATGATATAAGTTTAAAAACACACATAGGCCACTGCATCATTAAAGAAATTTTAATACATTTACTAAAAATCAACACCAAATTATAAGAGATTTACTATTTCTTTATAAAATATGAAACATTTAGGTATGGAGTAGATGTGACCTTGTTGGAGTAGCTGTGTCACTGTGGGTGTGGGCTTTAAGATCCTCATGCTAGCTTCATGGAAGTCAGTGTTTAGCTAGCAGTCTTCAGATGAAGATGTAGAATTCTCAGCTCCTCTTGCACCATGTGCCTAGATGCCACCATGTTCCTACCTTGATGATAATAGACTAAACCTCTGAACCTATAAGCCAACACCAATTAAATTTGTCCTTGTAACATTTGCCTTGGTCATGGTGTCTGTTCACAGCAGTAAAACATGAACTAAGACACCTTGTTAACTACTTCACTTCAAACCACTGAAAAATATTGAGAGGTTCTTTTGTTTATTCAATGAGAAAAATATGGCATGTATCTTAAACATAAAGATATTATAATGATATATATGTGTATGTATGTGCATCCTGTAAAGTTAATAAAAATAGCAAAAATAATAAAGATTAAAACCCTTCTTTTTTTAAAAAAATTTCTTTATTTTATTTTCTTATGTGCTGTGACTTAACCCACAGGAACTTAAATGCAAGCACTTTCCAGATGAGCTATACTCCCAGACCATATTAAACCTTAACAACTGAAAAGAAACAAGTTCAAAACTATTTTATTTTGATAGCTATTTCCTTTTCTTTCTTTCTTTATTTTTTATTAGATATTTTCTTTATTTACATGTCATGATATCTAGTTTCCTGGTTTCCCCTCAAAAAAAAGGGAGAAAGAAAGAAAGAAAGAAAGAAAGAAAGAAAGAAAGAAAGAAAGAAAGAAAGAAA
>JADRCD010201706.1:33465-45829 GCA_019843815.1 Montemys delectorum
TCTGCCTCTGCCTCTGCCTCTGCCTCTGCCTCTGCCTCTGCCTCTGCTTCTGCCTCCCACATGCTAGATTAAAGGTATGAACTACCACATTCAGGTATTTTTGGTTTTGATAAATTATCATTCTGAGGAGATCAGGTAATAGATTTTTGTGGGTGTTTTCATTGAGTGACTTTTCATAGGAATATGTGAATGGATGACCATTCACTCCAGATATGTAACCCAGGCTGTTCCGCAAAATACACTATGCCACATAAATGTAGCTTAGCGGACCAGTGAGTTTATGGGAGTTACTTTATGGACTTAAATCTCTCAAGGATGGCTAGATCACTGAAAATCCTATCACAGCCTGGGTAATGACTCAAGAAAGCTGCATTTGTAGACCTCCCTGCATGGCTTCTAGACAGCTCAGAAGGTAGGACAATCTTTTCTCCAGAGCAACTACTGCTGTTTATATGACATCAGGCAGGGACTGTGTGGATTCTGTGAGTTTCAGGAGCTCTCTGAGATTTCTGAGACCTTTATTTTTGAACCTTTTAAGTTTTGTTTACTTTCTGAGTCTGTCTTCAGTAAACCCCTCCAAAATGGGATGTTTCAATTCAGACCATGATGCACATGTCTCTGTTAGGATATGCACTGCTTTGCTCGTGGTTTAGTAAACATTATGTTTTGAAGAGGCATATCACAGAGATGAAACACTACTCGTTACATGTGTCACAAGTGTCATGTCCGCTGTCTGCCCACTTAACACGGTATCATTGTTCATGCTGTCAGACTGCAGCAAGTGCTTACCAGGCTTTTCCGCTACAAAATTCTTCTTTTTTTCCACCTATTGTTCTAGTTTCTGAGAAGGAAGTGACTGTGTACAGCCTATTCTTCTCTTCCTGAGGGTCGAGAACTTACATAAATTATACAGAGTGCCTCTACATTACACGGGAGATTTATTTACTCTCTGAGTTATTCTTTTTAAATGGAATGTTTTAATTTGTTGAGAATGTCATCTATGTACAACATATTTTGATTATATTTAACCTAATCCCACTCTAATATATTATACGTGCTCTGAGATATAACCCAGTACTACTTTGTTCCCCCAAATTATTTCAGATTTAGCAGTTGAGGGCTCTTGCATTGAATTTTGTTGTCATTATGACTTTTTTTTTTATTAACAGACATATACATGTATGCCTTGATTATGTTGAGTACTCCCTTACTTTCTGACACATGATATTCTGAGATAATGCTGTCATTTTCTGGTCATAGCCCCAGCATATTTTAATTTCCTCAAGGGGTCCTTTGATTAGAGTAAAGAATATATAAGAGTCTAAGATCTGGGAACTAGATGTGCTGGGAGGTTATGTAGTACCATTATGTCTAAGGTCTCAAAGAACAGAGTGATGGAATACAGGATACACTAACATATGGATGGATTGTATCCACAAACGCCATCTGTATACATAATACCTTAAACATGGCTTTATTTGTCTTTAAATCTAACTCATTGGCATCTGAATATATGGTGCTCATCCCCTTTGCTTATCTGTAATTCTCTCTCCACTAACTTGTTTCAACCTGTTTACCTAATTACTTATATCAAGTACACAGAAAGTCTTGGCACCAAAAACCTGTTATGATTCCTAGAGAGCAATAAAACTACAACATACAATACAAGTATGTACATTGTTTGTTTTTATAAGTATGGCTTTATTGACTTGGCTTATATCATGGCTAAGTGTCTATCTGTAAAATGGAGGGAACCAAGTATGCACTCAGTCCAAGAAGCTAGAAGCCCCACCATAAGATAATGGAGGATAATGTTAGAGTCAGTTAAAACTGGAGGCTTGAAACTCAAATTGCGAGCTTAATTTGAAAGGCTGAAGAGTCCAGAGACTCCAGTGATAACAACTGTAATAGACACACTTACCCCAAAGTGGAGCTTGAAGTTGCTGGCCACCATCAACTTTCCTTCAGTCATGTCTATCACCCCCAGCCTAGTGGAAGGTGTCACCCACCCTCGGGTAGTCTTAAGTACCCCGTTGCTCTTCTTAACTTGAATTTCCAAATAACAAATGTTGCTGAGTTTTAATGGATATTGACCATACACAAGGCATGTCTTTTATTTTGAGGAAATCTGTCTATGAATAGTTTGCCAAATTTAAATGTATAGTTAATTTTCTTATTAATTTTTAAAAGATTTTTGAATATGTTTCATATAAGTCCTTTATCATATCTTGTTTTTATAAATATTTTCCCAACCTGTGAATTTTCTTAGAACTATCAAAACCACACCCTCATTTGCACGTGTTTAGCTTAGTAAGAAAAAGTGTGCCAATTTCACATTGGCTCGTGCTCTTCCCATGTCTATGTACCACTCATCAGCAACCCAAAAGTCACTTAAGATTTTTCCTTTCCACAGAAATATTATATTTCTACACTTTACATTTAGTTCTATGATCCATATGAAGATGATTTCTGTGACAAGGACAGGATCTGTGTGTAGATTCATTGTTTACATGGGTTCACATATAATCATCCCAATGCCACTGGAGGAAAAAAAAATGAAACAATTAACACTGTTGAATCTTTTAACAGTGTAATTAAATTCCTAGAAGGAGACAATTAAGTGCAGTAGGAACGAAAGGAGGCATTAAAGCAATCATGTTAAAGGTGTAGGATGAGAAGTTCAAAACAATGAGAGAAAGTACTAATTGGGAACTTCTTACAGTAAATAACCCTGACAGAAATGATGAATGAGCTAATGGGTATTTGCTCTGCTGCTGTCTGTAGTGGTGGTAGTCAGGAGTATGTCTGGCTATCTGTGTGTATGAGGACATGTGTGTGGTATTTGCTCAGCTGCTGTCTGTAGTGGTGGTTGGTAGTCAGGAGTGTGTCTGGCTCTCTGTGTGTATGAGGACATGTGTGTGGTGCTGAGAAATGTGCATCTTTTTGTGTAGTGTGTGTAAACTTCTATGTGTATATGTATGCATATGTAAACAGAAGTGCATGTTTCTATGTATGTATAAAAGCAAGAGGTCATCATAGCTAAGCTGAGAGTTGACAGTTCTGCTGCACCAAGAAATGAATTGTAGGCTCGATTTTTGGATACAGACTTCCTGCTATGGTCAAAGCTACTAGACTTGAGTGAGTGACTTTATTCTCAGCCCACAGAGAACAGGTTACATTCATTTAAGAAATGGTGTGTGTATAAAGATGGTCTATCCATAAAGCCATTCTCCAACTGTTTCAATGAACAATGGTTCTGCTTGGAGGGTGGCACAGACATTGGGTGAGGGTAAGAATTTGGTTCATCAGCTGTGATAATTTGGAAAAGCATTCATCTCAAAGAAAGAGTAACTTATAAAGTCCTCTTCTTCAAACTTGATACAAGAGTTACAAACATCAGGCAAAGCATTCAGTCTCACTCTTTGTTGTTCCCTTACAAGCAACCTCCCAAGTTAATGATCTATGTTTCTTTTGGGTATATAACTACTTTTGAAATATATAAGCTGTTCTGAGGATTAAAATCATACTTCATTCTATATTCAGATTATATATACCATTGATTTCTATTTAGCAACATTTATTAAATACACATTTGTACCTGACCTTTACATTCTTATTTTAACTCACCATTCTAGGATACAGGCCATCATGGTAGGGCAGTCACCATAACAGGAGTTTGAGACAGCAGGTCATATCACATGCACATACAGGAAGAAAGAAATGAACTAGTCTATGCATGCCTACTAGTCAACTCCATTATTAGTTCAAAACCAAACCCTGAGAATGTTCTGGCTGAATCTTATCCTATAAACTGGCCAGCAAGCCAGCGTGATCTAGACAGGCCCTCATTTCATTTGGTTCTAGATTGTGTCAAGTTCACAATTAAAGTTAAACATCATAATCATCCCTTATCAACTCAACACACAAGTTTAAGTCTATCCTGCAGCCCCACAGTCTCCTGTTTATCCCATAATGCAGAGTGTAATCTAACATTAAAGTCACCAGAGTTTAAAAAAAATCCCAACAATTTAAAATTAGAATTTCTCTTAACTGTGAATTGCTATAAACCTAAATTCAAGTCCTATAGTCCCAGCATACCATGGCATGGAATAAAGAATTTTTTGCAGTGCTGAGGATCAAACCCAGGGCCTCATATAAGCTACTCAAGTGCTCAAGTGACTCTTAGCTAGGTTCCCACTTCATACTGTTAACCTTGAAAAGGACATTACGCATAGAAATATTTCGGAAGTGTTTACTCCCTGGAAGAACCAGAAAATAACCTTAATCTGACACAGAGTTGCTGAATACAATACAGAGTGAGGGTGCAGACTTCGTCAGTTATAGAAGGTTCTTCTAACAACATAATAACAAAAACTCAAATGCTCATTGGTGTTTTCCATATGTAATTTTATGTTGATATGATATTTATATACTTTAAATTTTCCTTGTGTCTTTTATTTTCTCTATATGTGCATATGTGTAGTTTCTTATGGAGCTACATTCCTACCCTTCGCCATGACTTAAGCTTCAAAATGTCTGTGAGATAGGGCCATTAAATCTATGTTAAGTACAAAAACCTATAGTGCAGATCAGTGCCTAAGGGTGTTGACCATTCCTGCACTCAGAAGCTACCTCCGCATACCACAGCTCACTCCTAAACGAGGGAAACCATCCCTCTGCATGCTAGGATGATCTAGCACAGAAGCCTCAAGTGATGAAAACCTCATAATGTTCTATACTTATGCACCAGATCCAAGCCAAATAGTTCTCCACAGAGTCTCAGTTAACCTGCATCCAACAGCAGCCTGGACTACTTAAAGGAAAACTTCAGAAATAAACAACTCAACAGTTTGAAATAAATAACTTTCAGTAAAGCATATTGCTGAATTGTTCTAGTTTATTGTGGCTGTTGTGGTTAATCTCTTAGAATGCCTAAGTTTATATATTAAAGTCTGTCATGGGTATGTTAATATGTGATAGAGTCATATATAATTTGGTGACATTTTTAGTCATCTGTAGAAAATTGTGGGCTGATCATCTGGGAATTGCCAGGGATAACGAACAGCCAGGGGGTGGGGGGATAGGCTTGGATTTGGGGGTTCTGGTTCCCACACCTATTTAGGACAATATTTGTACCACTAAACTCTTCCTGATTAGGAAAATCAGGAGTATTAAAAATAACCCCCCCTTTCCACCCTGTCAATTGCTTTCTAGATTGCATGTATTATTATTTAAAATGGACTTAATCTTTTATCATCCATTTGAGATATTACCATTCATTTGAGACGGCAGGAGTTATCACATATCTAAAGTGACATTTTTATCTTCAATAAATTCTAATTCAGTTCATACATTAACTGGAGAAACACAATTTTAGAGTGGTTAATCAAAATGGTTTATGGATTCCTCATTCCATACCAGTACTGGAATGCTACTGTAACAAAAATAGTAATTAACGGGTTCTAATGATACAAGGATGCTGGGCTGTTTATCCCTTTAAGGCAAATCTGTGAGAAAGAACAGCCTTGTTTGGCAATTCATAATACCCAAATATGCCACCATTTTCAATCCTGTAATTATTTTCTTATTGCTTATATATTTAAGGGTTTCTCTTATAGAAATAATTTGACATGTTGACTTCAAATAACTCAGAAATTACCAAGTCTTATAATTCATAAATAGATTTTATTGTCAATCCTATGAAAATATCACCTTTCTAGGCCAACATTCAGCCAGTTTTAAGTTGACTGATGAACCAGTGAGTGATTTCAGCTGTCTAATCATGACTACTATGAAGAAGAGAATGCACCTTTCCACAACAATAGTGCGATCCATACAATGGTATGCTCTGTGAGGAACAAATGTTAGAGAATTTTATATATTCATTCAGAGAATGTTATATATTCATCTATAACTTTTCTATGTAACATTGACACATAAGATTTATTTCCAGTCTTCAGTATATTTGGCAGTTAAATTCCTTGTAGCTAATATTTTATAATTCATGATTTATAAACTCCTGAATAGCATTGATGGTGAATTTAATGAAGTTTCATTACTGTGCATTATTTTTAATCTAATCTTCTGCCTAATTTTTCAACATCGCTAACACAGTGACCACACAGCCATAAAGAGGGAGTTGTCTAGCCATGCCCCTAAGATCAAATTTTAAAGTTTCATTACAATAAATATCTTTATTTACCAATGAATGACTACACAGCCCTTAAAATTTTTTATGCCCAGAGTTTCTCTACACTACCTTAAAGTCTGTCTTACTAATTCTAATTTCTTTTGAATATACATTTTACTCAGCAAATGGGACCACTCCTCCACTCTCATTCTCTAGGCAGGTCAACAATGAATACCAGTCCTTCTCTTTCCATTAGGAAACCAAATCCTTTAAGAATCATTCAGCCATCTGATGTTAATGTGAATAAATCATTTCAAGAACTTGGTAAAAATAAGTCATTTCTCTCAAGTTGAAGTTCTTTACATAAACAAAATAAAGTTAGCTTTTAGGTTAAGGCAGGAGTGTACTGCTATTTTTCCAAAAATGAGGTCAATGATAAACTGTCATTTTTAACTCTGAATATCTTCTGACTATTAATATCATTTAGGACTACAAATTAAAGTTGAAAGGCAATAAGTCTTAAATAATTTAGTCCTACCTTAAGGCAATTCTTTTTAGCATTTTCACGGGAGATTTCAGGTTACAGTGATGAAATATTTACATTTGAAACAAGTTTTGAATGTCCCTATCCAGAGCCATAAGCTTGATTTTGACAAATAATAGTTCTTAAGTGAAGTAATTTAGCGTTCATGTCTAGCACTTTTCTTCAATTAATTAATACTCTTAGGGAATCTGTGTCCAATCATTTTCTAAACTTTAAACATAGGTTTTAGCTACTCTCTGCTGCATTCACTGTATATTTGAGGTATTTTTAACAAGGGAAATAGTCAGTATAGAGTAAGATAAGCTAAAGTCTTGAACAGAGGTAAGAGAAACTTGCATGCAATCAGCAAATACTTATTTGTTAATTTTACGAGAACATTGCAGCCTGTTGGGCTAGTAACATTGGTTAGGGGGAGGAAGGAATATTAAAAACAAGCTACTGTTTCTATTGCTTTTCATCAGTGTTTCATAACATTTCATAAAGCCCCAGTTAGACTAAACTGTGAGGCTCTAACACAGATCATGTTATACCTTAACTGCCTCACTAAAGCCATTACTTCTAAAGAACATATGAAATTCACCAATATGTCATAATAATGGGAACCATCTACCTATTCCTTCTGAGTTAGACCACAATCACCATGACAACTGTGCCACCACTGATTTTACCACCATGCTTGGATTTTGGCAGGGATTAGAAAGAAACAAGTTCATAAAACCCTTTTTATACTTACAGTAAGATTTCATTTGCATTTTTTGAGAATAAGTAAACTCTCCCTCAGTCCATGACAATACAATCATATTTACCCTCATTGTATAAACTAAGAAGTGTAAAAGAAAATTTCACATTTTATATGCTAGGAAATCATGATAAAATGTTAACAGATGGAATTCTAAATCTGCATCTGATTTGTAGTGGTGGTTTACCAGCTAAACAAATTTTTCAATCTCAATTACTTCTGTGCACACAGAAAATAGAATTTAGCCAATCATAAAATTTGAAATTAGAGAATGAGAAAAATTGAGAAATGCTATGTTTGATCAGTTGCCTACTTGGGGATTCCTATGAGAACACATTTATGCAGTTACTATAATGAGCAAGTATGCCTCCTCTTCCAAAAGGCTCAGCTTGTCTAATTAGGTTTTTGGACAATTTGCCATGAATAAGTTACAGAAAAAATTTCTGGATTTTATGAGCAATATATTTTTCTAATCATTCCATTTCACTAAATTTGGCTGTTTCTCAAATCCCTCATTTATTCTGGAACTTTCATAACTGGTGCTTACTCCTTTGTTGATGATAGAGTCATCCTTACTTCCAAATAAATTACCTATTGACCGCCACCTTCAGAGGAATAAAGCCCTTCAAATGGCTCTAGTTACATGTGGATTTTCCTTCGTGGCTTCCTTGTGCCCAGTACAATTTAATTATGTTGGTCGTTTAATGACTCAAGCTCAAAGAACCTGTATTTTCATTAATGGCTAAAAAATTAATCAAAACTGTAGCAGAAAATGAGTGAATGCTGTGTAATTTAACCTTACACCTTATTTAACTCAGCTTACAATGTTCTTACAGCTTAATTTTACACTCTATAGCTTCAATATGCTTCCCAAATGGCCAAGAAGTTGTGAGCATATGGTGAGCTATAAACCAAAATTTGTCACGTTATTTTGACATTAAAGGTGTAAAGTATAAGCTCTGATGGAAACGAGTACTTGTGTATCCATGCTGCGGAGCCTTGGTAGAGACTTGGTTTTCAAAGCTCTACTTCTGCTACGAGGCCATTTCCTACACTTCAACCTGAGGGAAGGAAATCTTTCAGTTTGTGCTGACTCAAGGGTGGTATATTTTTATATACTATATTTTATGTTATATGTCATGTTCTTAGTTGTTTTTACAGTGTCTTCTTTTCGTGTTTCAAATTAATAGCCCAAACCCCTGCAGAGTAGTTTAATTTCTCACCCCTTGATGGGATAGAAATGTGTCACCAGAGAGCTTTGTAGGTGATAATCACAGCCATCCACATGCCTTTCTCAGCTGTCATGGCACAGAGCATACTGAATGTAGGGAAGGGATCTTGAAATCCATACCCCAAAGAAGATGTGAAGAGTTTAATCCCAATGGCTCCAGGTGACAAGCTCTCCAGCAGCTTGGAAGGCAGCTGAGAAGCATCAGTTCATATTTTACACATTGTTTTGGGAAACTATTTAATGTATGGGCTATGTAGATTATAACCAGTGAAGGTTGCTTCCAACTGGACTACTGGCCATCAGCATAGCATCCTCATAGCTTGTGTGGCAGTGGCCCAGCCTTTGACCATCCATCCCATTGCAGCCCTCTTCCACTCCCTGACTGCCAGCTCTCTTCCTCCCCCAGCCCTCTTGTTTTTACTGAGCTAGGTCTCTTACAATAAATGTAAGTAGGCAGTGTAATTACTCATGGAGAAAACTGCAAAATGGAGATGCTTAGCTGAAACATAACACCCTGTGTTCTCTGTGTCTCTCCTGAAGGCTCTTTTCATGTAAGCCTCCATTATCTTCTCCGGGCTGTTAAATGATACAAGTCAATAGTGTGCCTCAGTCCCCCCCTCCTCGTCACATAGTCCCTTGTTTCACCCCCTTCTTATGCAGGCCTCCTGCCACATTAATACTTGCCCTGAAATCCTATCACTTTGCTGGAGGATTGATGTAAGTCTCCAGCAATTAACATAATTACAAGCCTGATTATCTTCTAATTGCATTATGAGTATTTGGTTATTCACTACACAAATTAGAGAAAATTAAAGAGGAGCAAGATCCTGGGGTGTGGGCGTTGTGCTTTCTAACACAGTTATGAGGATTTGAATGCAAAGTCTTAACCAAGGTAAGGACCGTTTTTTAATTTCTATGGGCTAACAGTTGTTGCATTTGAGAGAACTCTTTCCTTTTCCTTTCATTTTCCTTGTTAATGGCATAAAATTCCCTCTGAATTATTTATAAATTCTCTGCAAAATGCCAATGAGGATCAGATAAGCTCTAGCATGTCTGTGTTGCTCTATGTTGTTTTTTGTAATGAATTTGTGATCAGAGGACATGACTAAATAAATAAATAATGGGAGATTACTGGACTGATAATAAGTAGAAAATACTTCAAGTCACACCGAGAACTTATAAATGAGAATATCAGCAATATATAAAAATAATCCTAACAAGAACTCCAGGATGGAATTCACTTTTGTAAAGAAAAAGAGCTGGTCAGGTCTCAAATGTGCAATGTCTTGATTATGCTGTAATATCAGACACAGATCCAATTTCTCTCTACATAGAGGGCAGAGCCCTCCACACTGGACAGTTACAGGACGAATGATTTTGCATTTTCTTTAGTAGTTCACAGTGTTGCATTCTCTCACTTGACTCTTATGCTGTAGCATAAGCCTCCTAAAAGTTCAGAGAATAGCTACATAGGTGGGTTTGGATCACACAGAAGTCTCAACTCTTGATAATCAAATAAAGGCGGATAGGCTTAGAGACCCTAAAGGACAGGACGTGATGGTATACACCAAAGCAAAACAAAACTCCTAATAACCTAATCTGCTAGCGTATGCCAAGCAAAACAAAACATGCAAACACTATTTTTCTCAACTCCTCTCCTGACACTTGAAGTCAGTTGACAATTAAAAAGGAAACTTTATTAAACGACCAGGGAGAAGAAAAAAAAATGAAGAGTTTGACATACAACAAACAACATATAAATAGCCAAAAGACACACCCCCAAGCTAACAGAAATTCCTCGAGCTCTGTGAGGGCATCCTCCAAGTTGACTTGTTGTCAGCATTTCTGCAAGGTGGACGCTGAACTTTGGGTCCTAGGACTGTGTGATTTGAAGCATTTCAGACTTTCTATGTAAAGAATCACGTTTAGGTTTCCAAACCTTTCCATCACTCTACCAGTGAGAAAAACAAGCTAAGCTATCTCCATAACTATTGGGGGGCAAGACTCAGGAATTAATGCAATAGTGTCTACAAATCCACCTGGGAGATTTTTTTTTTCCTTGCTCTGATTCAAAGTGAACTCATGTGACCCAAACCAGAAATGTCCAAAAATACTATCCCCAAGTAGCTTTTATTGAGCAGTTTCCAAAATTGTTGACACAGAGCTCTACTTTCTATATATGTGTTCAAGAAATACTGATTTAGTGGGACTTAGCTGAGGTGAGATTTGGAGCTCAGGAAGAGGCAACAGCAGGTGAATTATGGCCACAGGGAGAACATGAATATCAGGTACACGAAAAGCTTATCTGGAGGATTGAAATGAGCAGGGGGCCACCTAAGTTTGAACAATGTGAGTTTCTATTCATTTAATAAAGATAGTGGTTAAGTTCCAGGCAATGAAACAGTGTCAGCTTTTATTCTGTTCTGGTCCAAGAATCACTAAAGGAAGTCCACAGACGCAAATATTATGCAAAGGCAGAGTTTATTCTGCAGAAAAAGCCAGCATGCAGGGGGTGGGGAGTGGGATCAACCATTCATCAAAATGTTGACCACCTGAGGGACTCACAGGACCCCTTTCATGCAAAGCTAGGAGAATTTTCTAGAAGGGTAAAGAAACCTCTAATATTATTGGTAGGGGCAAAGCAGTGACATTAGTATAATTTTGATTGTTTACTGTATTAGATTGATTATATTTGGTGAGTCCTTGACGAATTTCAGACCAGCTCAGCTCTGGTCTCATTATCGCCTCAGACCAGGTGTCCTGGGAACTCACTCAGCTCTGGACTTCTTCTGGAACGGATTCCTCTAATTCAGTGTTGCCATTGACTAAAGACCCATAGTCAGTGGATTCCCCTGAGAAGCCCAGTTTTCTTCCTGGGAAATTGAAATTTTTCCTCTTTGAAGGTTTTTATTCCTCAGTGGACTTCTCAATGCAGCCTAGAGTCTACTGGGGTGCAAACGAGCCTGATGCGAAACCAAGAGCAGGTTCTCTCAGATCATAGCACGAAGGAACCTGAGGTAGATTTCTACATAAAGAATGTTGTTTTCTAGCCTAGGCCTGAGGATACAGGAGGCTGAGGGTGCTCAGGATTTCTGGGCTTGCCTGGGCAGCTCAGACCTTCACCAGTTATGAGATGTAAAATGTTTTTTTCCTGGAGAAGAGACAACTGGATTGTGGAATTCCAGAAGAAACAAAGGAGCTGGAGGAGGTGCAGGTGGAAAATATTCTAGAGTGAAAAAGGAAATTTGGATGAAAGCGAGACCAAGTGAGTGAGGAAACAAAACTCTGGGGTACTGATAGTGTGCCAAGACAGGGGTCATCACAAATGAGGGAGAAAACAGTGTGTTTCATGGCCTTGAATCCAGGAAAAGGAACTCTCTTTGTTAACATATAGCAATGGAATGGTGAGATCAAAACTTTGAAAAGCACTGTTAGGTGGAGTGGAGGACAGAGATAGATATGAAGCAGCTGAGTAGTAAGAGATGCTTAGCGTTTTCCAGCAAATGACGGTTTGACGCTAGATTAAGTTGGTGGCAATGAAAACACAGAACTGTAGACAGATGCAAAAGATACAGAGCAAGTTGCCTCCACAGAAGAGGACAGGAGGTGAGACATTGAGGTCTGAAATAGTATAATATAACCAGGCAATTTGCAGACTTCTGAAGAGAAAGAGAGAGAGAGAGAGAGAGAGAGAGAGAGAGAGAGAGAGAGAGAGAGAGA
>JADRCD010201707.1:0-20864 GCA_019843815.1 Montemys delectorum
TCATTCTGCTAATGGAACCTACAACTCTGGATTGTAAATGAGTTGAAAGAGTTTGAGTGACTGTGCCTGGGAGCTGGGATGCTTCTTCCAATTTTCCATTCCAATGTAGTCATTTGATGATCACCAAATGTCACCAAAATATGGGGTACATGTGGCTTACTCCAAAATAGCTGAGTACGGAAGGAAATGAATCTCTTAACATTTCTTAGAGACACAACATAAGAAAAAGGTTAAAAATAATGGTGGTCTCCAGGGCATATATCCAAAAGATGCTCCACCATCTCACAAAGACACTTGCTCAGCTGTGTTCATAGCAACTTTATTTATAATAGCCAGAAATTAGAAACAACTTAGATCTCCCTCAACTGAAGAACGGATAAAGAAAATGTGGTACATCTACACAAAAGAATATTACCTAGCTACTAAAACAAAGACATCATAAATTTTGCAGGCAAATGGATGGATGTTGACAATATCATCATGATTGAGATAACCCAGTTTCAAAATACATATATGGTATATACTCACTTATAAGTGGATATTAGCCATAAAATGCAAAATACCCATGCTACACTCCACAGACCCAATGAGGTTAAACAAGAAGTAAGGGACAAGCAAGGATGCTTAAATCTCACTTAGAAGGGGGAATAAAATGGTTATATGAGGCAGATGGTGGGAGAGAACTGAGTGGGAGAGGGGACAGAGAGGAATGGGGGTTTCCAGGATCAGGTGTGGGGAGGGACAGGTGGGATGGCCGGATAGTCATGAGAATAAATGGAAATCTGCAACTGACAGGTGGGGAAGTAGGAGCCATATCTAGGAAGAGACCTGGGATAAGGGAGGCACCCAAGACTCAATGGGGGCGACCTTAGCTGTGACTCACAGCATTGTGGATATGGAATCTGAAGAGGCCACCTACTGTAGCCAGGCAGGAACCCCAGTGGAACAATAGGAACATCAACTCTCCCACAAAATGTTTGATCCAAAAATTATCTTGTCTACAAGAAATAGAGGGATGGGGGCTGGAGCAGAGACTGAGGGAGTGGCCAGCCAATATAAGGCCCAACTTGAGACCCATCCCATGGACAAGCACCAGTCTCAGACACTATTAATGATATTCTGTTATGTTTGCAGACAGGAGCCCAGCAAGACTGTCCTCTGAGAGGCTCCACCCACCAGCTGACTCAGATAGACAGATGCAGGAACCCACAGCCAAACAATGAATAGAGCTTGGGGACTCTTATGGAAAAATAGGAGGAAGGATTGCAGCCCCGAAAGAAACAGGAACTCCACAGGAAGATCAACAGAGCCAACTAACCTGGACTCTTGGGGCTCTCAGAGACTGAAGCACCAGTCAAAGAGCATACAGGGGCTGGACCTAGGCCTCCCCACACATATGTAGCAGATGTGCAGCTTGGTCTTCATATGGTTCCCAAACAACTGGAGTGTGGGTCTCTCCCAAAAGCTGTTGCCTGTCTGTAAGATACATTCTTCTAGCTGGGCTGCCTTGTCTACTTCATTGGAAAAGGAAGCGCCAACCTCACAGAAATGTGATGTGCCAGGGTAGGGAGATGCCTGGGGTGCCCTATCTTCTCAGAGCAGAAGAGGGTAGGGGGAAGAATTGTAGGAGGGAATAATTGGGAGGGGGCAGTGAATAAGTACAATTTTAAAAAATTTAAAAATGCACTTACCAAAAAAAAAAAAAAAAAAAAAAAAAAGCAGTGACCAACACTGGAGTAGATGAATGTATTTTCAAAGCAGCATAAAGATATAAGAACCAAGAAATGATTCATTTTACTTAATACAGAAAAATAAACAACAGCAGCAGCTTCTTTTGCCCTCTGCATCAGATCTTAGCCTTCTATGCTCCTAATATACATTTTATGTATGGCTCTGCTTAGGCACAACTCATGCAAAATGGTTTTCCTTAGAGCAGTTTATCAATGGATTGGCTTACGTCAGGGATAAGTGAAGGAGATTATTGAAATGAACTGTTTCTGGCTCTCTAAGACTAGGTGGGCCTGAGGTCATTAGTGTATGAACAGAAGTCTAAGAGGGGACCCATGGCAGAAGCTAACTTACAATGTTGCAGTGCCCAAGACGAATGCCAAAGAAACAGACAAACATGACATAATCTGCTCTGTGTCTGTTTTACTTAGAATGAGTTGTACAGTTTTTGATGGTCTCAGTAGGTCTACACAATTAACAGTGTTACTAAACCAATTAGGAGTTCTTCACCCAAGTCCCTCCTGTCCTTCAGTATGCTTCAGAGCATGTTCTACATGTGAAGAAAAAACAGGTGTGTACGTTTTACCATGGTTGTGATATAACTGGTGAGGCACCATTGGGAGGAAATGCCAATTTTCCCTTCCAAGGCAGGTATTGAGTGCAAATAGATTGTGCGTGTAGGGCACCAGGGAGGAACTGGTAGGAGCTATGGGAGAGAAAAGAATATGATCAAAATACATTATACAATTAAAAAAAACCCTAAATAGTGTGTGATATCTTTGGAAATAGAAAGATTTGGGAATCCGTCTTCTATGAGGTTCTCTCTCTTGAGATCCTTTTTTCCTGTCTCATCCTAAGGTATAAATGTCTGCCACAGTCCCACAGACTGTTTTAGTCTTCCTTCCTTGACTTAAAAGTAAAACATGGCTGAGCAAATTGAAGCTTTCATTGGCATGCAGCCGCGGTCTTAAAACTACTCCTCCTTCTCGACCGCACTGGCTTCCATTTGCTTTGTATCAGAATATCTGACTCACAGTGTTTCCTATTTATCCAAGGACGTTGAGATGCTTTCCTTGACAGCTAAACATTTTCTATCACCATACGTAAGAAAGCAGTTTAGAGTGCTTCGGTTTAGAAATGTGCTGGAATGCTCTGGACTAAAAAAAATGCTGGTCTGTAACAAATCAAGGTCCTTGTATTTCTGTTAAATTCCTGCAGGTTTAGAGAACCCTGAACAAGAGGATGCAGAAAGATTCTAAGAGTCAGAGAGGTTGGTGGACACCAAGGTAATGAATCTTGTTAGACACAGCAGGATCGATGCACACAAGGACTTCCAGAGACTGTGGGTGCATGGGTCTGGGCCAGGTGGGCGCTCAGTGCTGAGACGGGAAGTGAACACAAGCCCTCATCCCTAACAAGAAACAATCTGCAAACTGATAGCCATTGAAAATGAAAAATTAGCAAATGAAAGTTTTACCCCAGTGGAATCTCACAGGGATATACATCACTCTTAAGGGCAGGCCCCATGTCTTGAAAAGTTAGCGAAAACAAACTCTGTTTTTTTTAATCTTACAGGTCTATTGTGTCATATTATGTTTTCTGACTTTGTTGTTTTATGGGGCTTCTGTGTGTGTGTGTGTGTGTGTGTGTGTGTGTGTGTGAATGCATGTGTCTTTGAATCTGAATATGTTTCTTGTGTTTTTCCTTTGGCTCTCATTTATTCTGCATTTGTTTGGTTTGGTTGGTTTTATTTTGTCATATTGTTATTTTTAGATGCCTGACTGTATTCTAATGAGAGAGAGAGGGATTGATTTGGGTGAGAGGGGTCTGGGGAGGATCTGGGAGGAGTTGGTGCAGGGCAAGCTATAATTAGAATATATTATATGAAAAAAATTGATTTAAAAATAAATAAATAAATAAATCTCACTCATAGTGTTAGAGACTCATAGGATCTTGTGCCATCTACAAACCACATAAAGGTGGCATAAGTTTTGCCAACTGACCCATATGCATCTGAAAGGCAGGTCTCATTAGCTCTTTTAATTCATTTGGAACTGTGTATCATGTTAATTGTCATTAATGTAGCACAATACAAGCAGTTTCTATAGAAGAAAGCCCTCGGGATCAACTAATTGAAAAAAAAAAAGTTATCTGCTCTACCATCCCATCGTTGTAAAATCTTTTAAAAAGAACAGCTTGGGTATCAGATCATAGCCACTAGTGAAGGACAGCACTGGTCATCCTCTCTGACAGTGTGCAAAACTGGTCATGAAGATTAATTTAAAAATTTGAGGTTGTCTTATTGTAGCTTTGGGACTTTAGAAATAAGTCTCTAGAGCAAGTGTTACAAAAGATGTAAAATCCTCTTCTTACTCTGTGTCAGCACAGGCTATAGACAGAGCTTCTGGGTGAGCTTGCATAGGTGACACTGGTTTATGTTGAGAATACCCCTGGAAGGTCTATAGCTAGCTAAATATTTGATACTGATAATACACCTAGAATAATGTTAACTTCAGAGTAAATGCACAGTATGTATTTATGTGTTTGAACAGAGAATATAAATTTACATATAGAGTATATAATTTTATTTTTAATTACATGCATCTAGACAAGTCTGGATGTGTCCATGAAAGCCAGAATAGAAGAGATTCTTGGATCCCCTGGAGTTGAAGTTATGCTACTTACAGAAAATGAGCAAAGGCAACTTGAGATCTTGACATTCTGTAAATGCCCCCAGCATTTCTTGTAGAGAAACTTACACATGCTACTGATGCCTAAAAGCTTGGGTTTTAGGCTGAGGGTAGAGTACTTGCATGGCATGTACTAAATCTTGGATTCAATTTCAAGCATCACCAGTAAAAATACTTAAAAGTAATTTTAATGTAATAAGCATTCCATGGAAAAAGCAAAGCCCTGTGGAATGACAGAGATCTAAGTGATTCACTGTCTTAGAAGGTTTGCCAAGTCATTCTTAAGATATATAATGTGTGTGTTCCATCTTTCTGTGAAATATACATCTCTCTCTCTTTCTCTCTCTGCATAACTAAAGGTTGAACATAAATCCTCATGGATGCTAGTCCAATGCCCTACCACTCAGCTTGCCAAGACCAGCTTTGAGTTTGTGATTATTCCTCTTATCTCAATCTCCTAAGAAGCTCAGATTAAAGCTACCAGGCCAGTTTTCTTCTATCTCTTTAGTACACCATGGACTCACTCATGCTGGAGAAATGCTAGACCACTGAGCTACATCTTCAGTTCCAAATTACACATTCAAAACAAACAGATTATCAAGTATCAACATTATCAATGACAACGATGAATGGGGAAAGTAATAAAAGTGTTTAAATCCTCCTTCTTTACAAGAGACATTAAGCCTTGTGGTGGCATGGGAGTGTAAATTGTAGTAGGGGAATATATTTGGTGAAAGAATAAATAAATGCACAAGGAGTCACATAAATTGAAGGACACCAGTGAATGGATTTTTGCAATAATCAGGACTATGTGGATCCAGTAAAGATTTGCTTTAAGATATCAAAAGACCAGAGCAGATTTTGCTAGGCAGTCAGGAGTCTTGACTGGTTGGTTGTGTGAGGGTACTGGACATTCAGTGTGTGAAAATTATCATGGTAACTATGAAAATCAGTGGTTTTATATTTCTTTCTTTATTGGTCAAGTTAATGGCACAGCTCTAGTTGGAAGCATCCTGTTAGATTTATATGGTGTCCTTTTTACTGAAGAAAAGCCAGAGTGAGGGCAACTCACTCCTTTTATCTTTTCAGATATTATGCCCATGTGGTAAGGAGAATGGTATTTTTCCTATCTGTCTATGGACTGGCTCAGGACACAATTTATCAGAGGCTTTGAAGTCTTCAGAGAGAAATGCCATAAACTTCGTAGAGTGTTATTGTCCCTTTTGATCAAAGACTCTCCATATTTATCTTATTTATGCTACTTTTGAATGTGGATCTACAAGATATCACCAATTGCCCATGTTTTATATATAAGTCATTCTTACTTTTCTAATCATGGTAGACATTTCCCAGTACCTAGTCTAGCAGATAACTCTATTCACTGACCTGGTGTCTTAGGTGGCAACAAGAACAGCAACTCTGATAACAACAAATCCATTGGAAACGTCCTGGCTCTTTGTGGTGCTTTGGCATGAAAAGTCTTCTTTCTGGGCAAAGACTTTGGCTTTCGAAAGTTGTTGCTATTCCTTCCCAGAATGCAATATCAACCACACTTTCTTGAACATCTCTGCCGATCATACGTTCTTGAACATCTCCATTCACAGCTGACATGGGATTTTCCAGTCTCTAAAGCTGCGGCTAATGAAAATGTGTGTCTGGGCCCAACATAAATGTTCTGGCTTTTAAATGAAGCAGATCACAGGCAGCTTGGACTTACAGTAAGTGAGGCGTCTTTGATTCACTTGAAGGAAAACACTGGGGAAACTCATGAGGGCTTGGTTCTGTTTTTAATGTGACAACACTTGGCTACGGTTTCCTCCTTTCTATTTTCTGGCTGCAGTAAAAATATCTTTCCCTTCAGTACCTACAGTTTGAAGAAGCTATAATGATGAGGTGCTTGAACCAGTCAGTTTTGCTTTGCAGATGCCGCTACTTGACTTGTTATTTTAACTCTCTCCTAAGGCATTTTAAAGAGTGAGAGATGAGGTATGGATTTGATCTCTTTGGGTAGTCGACTGTCGGTTTAGAGATGCAGAGTTTCTTTCGGCACCATCAGTTTATACCTGCTGTTTTAAACTACAATTTTAATAGGAAAGCAATTGGATTACATACTGTCCTTAAATAGACCCCAACAACTGTTAGCTGCTTACAATAAAGAGTGAAAAGGGATCATTAGCTGTCTATTTACACATCTCTGGTTGATATGTATGCAGATGTATGAAATACATACAGTAGCTTTTAATGTATGCCAGCAGCTTTAAGACCCACTTTGTTATTAGTAATTTAAGTGAACTTGAAGTCTGGAATCACTGTACAGCATTTATATTCTGCTTTAATTAGTATTTATTTACTTTATTATTTTAATAATTATTTTAAGCCATCACTTCTGATCATCTTATTTTATGCTGTGTTTAATCAATAATACATTAGGTGGGTAGTACACAAAACTCTTTTAAAAATTTTTATTAAGACGGAATAAAGTATCCACATTTTGGTCTTCCTTCTTCTTGAGTTTCTTGTGGCTTGTGGCTTGTACTTTTGTGTATTTCGACCTTCTGGGCTAGTATCCACTTATCAGAGAATGCATACCATGTGTGTTCTTTTGTGATTGGGTTATCTCACTCAGGATGATACTCTCCAGATCCATCCATTTCCTTAAGAATTTCATAAATTCATTGTTTTTAATAGCTGAGTAGTACTCCATTGTGTAGATGTACCACATTTTCTGTATCCATTCCTCTATTGAGGGACATCTGGGTTGTTTCCAGTTTCTGGCTATTATAAATAAGGCTGCTATGAACATGGTGGAGCATGTATCCTTTATTACATGTTGCAGCATCTTCTGGGTATATGCCCAGGAGTGGTATAGCTGGGTCCTCTGGTAGAACTATGTCCAATTTCTGGAGGAACCACCAAACTGATTTCCAGAGTGGTTGTACTAGCTTGCAATCCCACCAGCAATAAAGGAGTGTTCCTCTTTCTCCACAACCTCTCCAGCATCTGCTGTCACCTGAGTTTTTTATCCTAGCCATTCTGACTGGTGTGAGGTGGAATCTCAGGGTTGTTTTGATTTGCATTTCCCTGATGACTAAGGATGTTGAACATTTCTTTAGGTGCTTCTCAGCCATTCGGTATTTGTCAGTTGAGAAATTTTTGTTTAGCTCTGTACCCCATTTTTAATAGGGTTATTTGGTTCTTTGTATATATTGCAAGCAGGAGAAGGTGGGGTGGTGAGCAGGTGGAGGGGAGCAGGGAACAGGGGTTTGTTTTGTTTTTGTTTTATTTTTATTTTATTATTTTTTCTTTTTTTCAGAGGGGAAACTGGGAGAGAAGATATTGTATGACATGTAAATAAAGAAAATATCCAATAAAAAAAGAAAAAATTATTAAAACAATCTTTTAAGGCTTATTTTTAATTGATGAAATTATCAAGATATTTGTCCATATTACTTTACTCATGTGTGTCATATGCACTCATTAAATCCTTCTTGACTCAGCGGTTAGCAAATTCAACAAAATTCAACTGCATTGGTGGAAAACGGGCAGCCTTATAAACATTAGTTTGGGATGTTTGATACAATTTTCTTGTCAAGCTTGTAACAGAGCTCCCTCAAAATTAAGATGAAGGAAATTGCCATTCTCAGTCTGGCTTACTTTGGAAATATTACAGTGGCCCTCTTTGAAATTGGGATTGGTTTTTTTTAAAAAGAAAAGTGTCCTTTTCAATTCTAGCTCTCTGTAGGAATGGATAAAAATTGCCTGCTCTGAAACGGCTTTAAGAGAAAGCTCCATATTCAGGTCTCGTTCCAGAGCCCATACTAAATCCACAGATAAAGTTTTCCAGCTCTCCTCTGTCCTTTCCCTAAACTCTGGAGGAAGTGGCAACTGATAACTGTTCTCTCTTCAGTTTTGGCCCAAACTTAAGGCTATCTATCTTTTTAACGTATGTATGTATTTTCTGGCATTTTCTTTAGATAAAGGCAAGTTGCCAATAGAGAGGTGGTCATTTATGGCCAGAAAAAATGATTTGGTAGCTGACACAGAACTTGAAACAATCCTGTGGCTCCATTTAGGCCTTATTTCCAGGCCTGTCTTGTCAGCCCTCTATAAAAGTGAAGAGACAGAGACCCTGCAGATCTACCATGGGACTCTTCTTTTCCTCTGAGCCAGAATCCGTGCTCCTTCCCTCCTGTGCTAAAGTGTACTATTGTGGAGACTAGGAGCCCAGAGTTTGTTATCCCGTGACATCTTGATGACACCCAGCAGCAGAGTTCATTGGTCTTTGTGTTGCTTGTGGCTTTCTCATGAGCAGATGAGGATGAGGCACTCTACTATGACGTTCAGAGTTCCGGAATCCTCTGGCAGCCAAAGATGCCTGATGTCAGTGTGTTTTGCTGTGTGTTTTAGGCACCACTTTGTATTAGGCACTGACTGTTGTGTGAGAATCAGGTGCAACTGGGGCTCTCTAGTGTGTTCTGAATTACAACAGTTTGTTTGACTTCTATTTTGGATGATTTGTGATGCAGCATGGCCTATGTAACTGAAAGCACATTCTCTTGTGATACAATTAGTCTACTAGAGGTCACTGAATCAAATCTCTATGGCTACCTTATTGTCTTTTAAAATTACTACTCATTCTATCTGACTTGCTTTTGTTTGTTTGTTTCTTTCTTTTTTATTTTTTCTAGATAATTTAGCTTTTAGGTCTATACTTAATTACTGAGTAATTGAATTGATGGGTATTTGTTTTGTCTTGCTTCATTTTGTTTGGAAGTAACTCAGATCCTCCAGGACTAAAATTGGGCATGCAAAATTTGATTCAGGGTTTAGAAATCTTGCAGATCTTAAAGTTCATCCATATACACTAATAGCCTCAACTTGTCATAACTGCAATTTGGATTTGTCTGTTCATATACTTAGTAAACTGATGTCAGTGTGTTGCTTTGTGTTCTCACAAAAGCTTTAACATTCTTAGGGCTCTGGCAAATGATTTAATTTAATTTGTTGATATAATCAAAAAAGGTAGATTCGGACTGGTGACACATATTGATTGTACTACTCACCAACAAGACATTTCAACTTTCTAGTTTCAAGTATTGCTATCTTGTGAGTGGTGTGTATCAGAAGATTTTTTTCAGGGTGTGGGTAACAGGTGACCATAATAAATAACGATCTTATTAATAACAATTAGTTATGGTGGCAATCTTATCTCCTGGCTGTATGGAGGGTTGTTATAGCCATGTGCCCTCTGCATTTTCAACTTGTTGTTAAAATCATAAATATAAATGGAAGTAGTCTGAGAAATAAGTGAATGTCCCATCTGTATTTTTCAGCCATCACTGTTTAAAACATTCTTCTTTTTTGCTATGTGCTGGCCAAAGAATGTGGTCATCTGTGGAGGTGCACCTTTATGCTCTACGCAGAGTGTAATCTTCCACTGGGCTTCTTTGAGTGCTCTCTGAGATTCAGCAGCTTAAGCTCTGTTGGTTCAAGGCATCTGGGAAAAAAAGTATTCTGAAATTAGGTTGCAAACACACCCAAGGGAGAGCAATCCCTTTGTAGATAATGACCTTTGACATTTGCATCAGCACCAGTACTTGAGCAGTAAAGAAAAAGTAAAGCAAAGCAGGAAGAGAAGCAGGCTTCGTTGAGGATCAGTGTACTTAAAGAAAACCCGTCCCACTGTTTGACCTGTCTGACTGCTTCTAAATACACAAGAAAGGTGGAAATAGCTCCCATCCAACCGGAAAAACAAAAGAACATTTCACCCAGTACTCACACTTCTCCATATCAACATTGATTGCCCTGTTCATAGTGCTCGTATGCAAATGTTTCAGACAGAGCAGTGATTTGTGATGCTCAGCTCTCTTCTCCTTGTCTGAGTTCTGTCAGCAAACACGCCTGTGAGTGTGACAGCTGGGCAAGGCTGAGGGAATCCACTGCATGTTCACAAAGTGGCATTTTTCCCTATGAATCTATCCTATGCATGTTTTAGTAGAAGTTCTGAACAAATATTTTTAAGCTTTTTAAGACTACACCAACCATTATGGAGAGTTGATATTAAAAAAAAAAAATAGGTGTTCAAATTTCCAAGAAGACCCGCTGTCACTGCCCTCACCGTAGCATCCACTGTTTCAAGAGCCTGTTTTCTCTAGTATGCTGCAGCCCGTTCCATCCAGTGTCGTTCCTGTATGCTCTCTAGCCAATGAGTTCGCTAACACGGGTCTGCAACTGTTACCAACGAGGGCTGATCCTAATGTGAAAAGTGACGTGAACAAATAAGTAGGCACTCACTCAGGGATCTTATGATGACTTCCTAATTGGGTGTAAATCTTCCATTTTTATTTATGGCGTGGAGGCACAATAGTTAGGCCTTCTCGTGTTAAAACATGAAGAGGATGTCTCTCAGTTGGACCTAGAACCAGTTACGTGGCTAGAAAGCGACGAGGAACATAAGAAAGGATGAGGTGGGTGGAGTGCTTTCGTCTTCCGAGTTCTGCTGCTGATTACCTGATAACCTGGAATGGCCTGGAACTCACGGGAATCTACCTGCCTCTGTCTATCAAACACTGAGATTAAAAGCCATATTTAACCCACAAGAATTTTGAAAGAATTATGTTGAATCTGTATGTCACTCTGGGTAGTATTAACACACTAACAAAATGAATTTTTCTTTTCTATGAATAGACGACCCCGTTCTCACGATTTGTGTCTCCCCCAACATCTTCCATTCATGTCTCCCATTTTCTAATGTAAATATCTGTCGCCTCTTTGCTTAAATTTATTTCTTAGCATTTCTTTCTTTCTGATGGCATTGTTTTCTTGATTCACTTTTTAGAGAGTCTTTACTAGTACATAGAAATACAAAGAATTTAGATATATTGGTTTTATCCTGAAGCTGTACCTAATTAGTGGTTCTAGTAAATTTCCTGGCGCTGCCACTGAATTCATTTTAAAGAGACAATAGGATATAAAAGACAATTGTGTGCTAGTTATGTCAGAGTTGCACTTGTCCATTGTATTGTATATAAACAATACCGGCAGTGCAGCCACATGAGCCACAGGCTCAGAGGTTGACACAGAGTCCTAGATCTTCTAACTGTTGGACTTCATGTCTCGCTCTGTGCATTTACTGCAGGCTTAATTAAGCACTCATGGGTCATTAGTGTATCATTTAGTGTACCTTCTCTGTTACTTTCCAAGGCTGTTAAGTCTATGGTAGACAACCCCCTACCCCCTGTTTTTAACTACTTTTCATTTCTCTTGAATATTTCTTAGAAACCTTAAGTCCCATCAACTTGTATTTATTTTCATTAAAATTTACTTCTGTTTTTAACATTCTTAATGAATTTCCCTTGTTGCCCAAAAGCTACTTGAGGCTGGATATGAGGCAGAACATAGCCACTTAGAGATGGTCACAGAACATAAGCAAAAGTGCTTGGCTTCCCCCTCCCCTTGACAGGAAGTTCCTGTCTAGGGATTTATTGGTATGTTCTATTGTCCCATTTTTTTTTATTTGAAAAATAAAAGGAAACAAGTACTTCAGCGTTTCATAGAAGTCTACCTAGAAGAGAAAGCAGAGTGGGAACAGAAGATTGTGAAAGCAATTCATTTAGAATGGGATCCCAGTAGTTATACAAGAGCAATGAAGAACCAAATTTATTAGCATGTGTAGTACACTGGAAGCAGTTTCCTGTCAGGAAAGATCCAACAGACAAGTGTCAGGATAATGTAGGTTAAGTCATCTATGTCAAGAGTAACTGATGCTAAGTAATCATAAAATCAACTGGTTGGACATATTTATAGCAAAGGGGGCAAAAGTAAGTCATTTTGTAATTCCTCTGGCACGGTTGCTTACAGTTAGAGCTGTGAAGGTGGGCATTAAAGGGAGAGAACAGGAAAGGGAGGTGGGAGGAAAGACTTCCTGGACAATGGGACAGTGAGAGGGATAAAAGTGTAACTGATGGTTTTAAAATTATTAATACGATTGCCCGTTCTCAAACTCACAGTGAAAACTGTTACAGATGCCAAACTTCTAAAATAATTATAAATTCTTCCCATTTAAGAGGTAGGTCTTTCAGAGATCTTCTTTTACTTAAAATTATTTTTTTCCCCAAATAATCTATTTTGATCATATTTCTCCCTCCCTCAGCTTCTCCCAGATCCTCCCCACACCCCTCCCTACCCAACTTCAGGTTCTCTATCTCATTCTTCAAACCAAACAAAACAAAAGTAAAGATCAAAATAGGAAGTACAAAGTGCAGAAACCATCATTCAATTTTTTAAGACTTATTTTTACTTTTCTAATTATGTGAGTGTGTGTACCCATGTGTGGGTATTTTAAAGTGAGCGCTGATGACTTCAGAGTCCCGGTGGAGTTGTCTGTGAGCCCCCTGATGTTGGTACCTCCCTAAGAGCATCATGACTTCTTAACTGTTGAGCCATTTGTTCTGTCCAGAACGGATCATGGTAAATACATTTTGAGTACCAGCCAGAAAGAGTGGTAATAGTAAGAAAATTTTAGGGTACAGATTCATGACTGTGAGAGTTCATTTGGGATGTTGCTACTATTTTAACTCAGAGATGAAAGAGACTGATGTTCAAATAGGATAACTGATGTATGAATGAATAAATTGTCAAACTAATGACATCTAACTGAAACAATAAGATAACTCGACACTTATCTATAGACTTTTCAACAGCATACACATATAAGTGGCTGCCTCTGAAGTTACTTCTTTGTTCCATTGGTGTTCATATTTATTTATTTGAATATTAAACATATAATAAGGAAATCTAAAATATCTAGCTTTATATTTCCTTATTTCAAAGAACAGTGATTAGAAGGGGTAAGACAGTGTAGTAAAGAGAACTCAGTCATTGACCTATGTCACACCTGTTTGTCTCTGTTTCTTTTCCCTCTTTATGTCCAGCCCACACACTGCCTTCTGGAGTTACCTTGGATTCTAAGGCAGACAGGACTGATAAGATCTTTATGACAAGGATCAAGACTCCCCTCCAGTAAGGGAAGTCTCATGAAGCTGATCATTTATGATGAAATCGTCTTCCAAGCGGGAGTAGTTGGCCCATTATGGACCCAAGGCTTTGCCTCGGAGCAGGAACAGTTAATCATGGTTCTGGATCTAGATCGCTCTGTCTATCAGCCACAGTTGTCACAATTTCTCTGGAACCACCTTGCAGAGGCACAAAAGAGATTAAAAAAAAAACAAAAAAAAAAAAACAACCTCTGCAGGGACCCTGCTTGAGATAATCTGCCTGGGGGCTTTGCAACCTTGTTTCCCTTTCCCATAAAATCTTGGCATTCCTGTCAGCCCTGTGAAGACAGACCTGGCATCGCTCAAGCTCTGTATCTGTTTGACCCCGTGTGATCATATGGACTGGAGCTCCTTTATTCCTCACTAGTGTTCTCTCTTTGACTAGAGCAATGAATAGTATGGCTGGTGGAGTGCAGGCCTTCCTAGACTCCCAGGCTTGCTCTTTTCCCTCCTCCTGGGGGGACAGCAGCTCAGTAAGCTAGGCTCTTATTTATTTATTTATTTATTTATTTATTTATTTATTTATTTATTTATCTTTTCTCTCAACTTGTGTCCCTGTCATGACAACATTCAACTAATAAAAATATTACTATTAAAGATGTGTATATTCAAAGTGAAATCCCAAACAAAAGTAGCATGACGTATTTGGGAATGGTATAGGTCACCCTCTAATGGAAATTTAAGGGGGTGTTCAGTTCTGACTGAAGCGTAGTGACCTTGACATCATATGCAGTTTCTCTTTTTGGGGTGGAAGTGGGTCACTGGTTTTATTGAACTTGTAATAGTAAAGTAATTATGTAGGGAAACATTTCCTTTGGATCTTTAGGATTGCTGTAGGGACTGGAGAGACTTCTCTGTTTACTCTGAAGAAGAGTAAACTCCTTGGTCCCAGGTTCTTGGCACCCACACGGGACCCACAACAGCCTGGAATTCCAGTTTTCAAGGGCCATACCCTCTTCTGACATCTTTGGCATCTATACACATGTCCTACATGTAAACTCAGTCAGGCAAATACACATAAATTAAATATATATATATATATATATATATATATATGAATTGCTGCCGTTAGAGAGTAGGAGCCAAGACACTGGGTATCCGAAAGAAAAGTACTGGAGTCCAGAGACTACAATTAAGAATTTGCTTCAAATTTTCTATTCTGAAACATCAAAATAAAACAAGGACAATTCCAAGGGAAACGTTTCTCAACTGTTTGTGTGTTTATTTATTCATTTATTTATATATTTTGGTTTTTTGAGACAGGGTATCTCTGTGTAGCCCTGGCTGTCCTGGAACTCACTCTGTAGACCAAGCTGACCCCAAACTCAGAAATCCACCTGCCTCTGCCTCCCAAGTGTTGGGATAAAAGGCCTGTGCCACCACTGCCCAGCTGTTAATGTACTTTAATTAAGTCTTAGATTTTTTTTTGTGTGTGTATGTTCTCATCATCATCTCAGCAGCAGAGGCTTATTCAGCATTTCTGAGGTAAAGATGGATGTCAGAAGCTCTGACTAGCTCCTTCTGTCAATTAAAGTAACCCACAGAACAGCAAATAATATGAGATAATTCTCCAGTATTCTCAGAAACGATGACTACCAATCACAGGCTATAAATGGAAAACGTGGCATTGATGATAAGGCCATGGCTTTCAAGGCTCGTAAGAGTCCATTTATAGCATCTCCCACTACCTTCTGCCTCTTGGCATAACTCTGTCACGATGGATGCAAGCAGGCATCACTTCCTCCTCAACCATTCCACTGAGTTTATTCCTGATCAACACTCCTTTTGTGTAGATTCCCCCCACTTCCTTTCCTCTGATGTCCGGGCTTCCAAGCTCAGTAAGTCCCATGGCATTTCTGTGCATTGTGACCTCTTCAGTAAAGATGATAGGCAATACATCAAGCAGCCCTGTCTGGAGGCTGACACCACTGGGCAGGGGGATCAAGTCAATGCTTGTAAAACAATGAGGAAAATGTGGGGCTTGGTTGGTGTGGTGCAGGAATTTTGACTGTGCCAAGAGACGGGTTTTCTGGAAGAAATAGTCAATTCCTTTTAAAGAGAGTCCATTGATTCCAGAGTTAGAAGATTGCTCTACACCTATGAGGATGCAGAATTAGAGAAATGGTGTTAGGAGGATAGTTACATTTCTGTTTGAACCTGTGGGGTCACAAGCACTGGACCTAGCAGAAGATGTGATGGCTGCTGCGTATGTGCCTACACTTAATCACAGTTATACACAAGACTCTCTTAACATACGTTCCCCCAATTAAAATATATTAGATACACATACATAATGGGAGTCTGTTTTCAAACAGGGGGCTTTTCCAGGTTTGTGCAGGGACTCAGCTATTCTTTAAGTTAAAATAATGTTTGACAGGTCAGTCGTGAGACATAAAAGTTTTTTCTTTAAACCAGACAATTTTGTACAAATAAAGGAGCAGAAAGAGAAACATCAAAGAACAGGAACTGTATACATTGCGCAGAGCAAAGAAGTTCTGCTCTCTTTAAAATTTTGACATATGTTGTAGAGTATTGGTTAGCCTTCCTAAGCAAATGTAAACTGTTTTGTAAGTAGCCATCCCGCCCCCTCACTCACATCTTCCAAGGTCATGTGAAGGCTGCTTGAAACTTCTGAGGGAAAGGTACCATTGTGCTGGATAGGATAAGTCACAACAGAAAATGAGAATTTACTAAGCTACCCATTAAATAGGACTTGTTCTTGATTTAAATGGTATTTTGGTTTCTTAAGACAGAAGTTCCAAGAGAAATCCTTTGGTCTCTGCAGTCCCCTGTTCCTATTAGGACAGAAAACTTGTATCCTCCTTGAAGAGTGCCAGGAGTTGGTACTGGGGCTGGTTGTCTAAATAAAGAACGACATAGGGTTGCTTCTGTAGATTTGAAAGGGGATTTTCCACCTACCGTATTTTCTCACTGATCTGTTTGTTGTTTGACTGACTGGGTTTCATTTAGCACGTTATAAGAAGAGTTTCTTGGATGGAAGAAGATAACTGTGATCATTTGTGAAACTGAGTCTCTGCCAATTGGCAGGAATACTCTTGTAAAGGAATGCTCCTTTAGAACACAGGACAGCTTGTAAGACAAGGAATCCCTTCAGTTTTCCCATAATTAGCTATTTTTGTGAGTCTCATTTCTGGAGCCAAACTATTCCCTGAATAATTGACATCCAGTATCATGTAATGGAAGAAATCTGGAGTGAAGAACTAGGCAGCTGTCGATTTAGACATAGCTTCTACCATTTCCATCTGGGGTGCTAGAGAAATTCTATTAACTTCCCTGGGCTTTGAGCTTCCACATCTGTAAAATTGAGATAATGACACCAATTTATGGAGGCGTATTGTAAGAATTAAAATGCAATTTATATGAAGCTTTCACATGTAAAAAGCATCAACTCCCTTCTTCCACCTTCAACAGAACTGTTCCGAAAGGTTTCCATTTGGGAGCTATCAAGAAATATTCAAACTATGAAAAGGCAGCTTCTTCCTTCTCTTGCAATTACATGTTTATTTTGGTAGTTTCAAACCTCTTGCTCTAAAAACCTCAATGTTGGAATCAGAACAAATGAATGAGGGATTATGTGGACTCTTTTTTCTCCCTCCTCTGTCTTATTTTTTCCACCCGGACTCCCAACCCAGCTTTAAAAGTAAGCCATTTGGAGGATGAGCATGGGCACATCAAAGGCTCACACAGATTCCTCAGACTCACTTTGCCCAGGGCTGAAATGGGCACATCAAAGGCCTCCACAGATTCCTCAGACTCACTTTGCCCAGGGCTGAACAGGGAATCTTTTTCCACCACAACCAGACACATGACCTGGAGAGTTAGGTTTCCCCTAGCTCTCCTTCCTGAAACCCCCTGCATACAACTGATTCCAACAACTTGTATTTCAGCCTTTAACTCAGTGCCAATTGTCTCCTTTCCCCTTCTCACCTTGACTCTAATTTTTGATATTCTTTAATTCTTCCCAGGGTTGTTGTCATGATCTCCTCATTTTAGTCCTATCCTTAAGTCTGAGTGACCTCCAACAAAGACCTACCATGTAACTTCCCTACTTAGAGCCATTAGGTACCCGTCTATACAGAAGTTAAAGGCCAAATTCTGTGTCTCTTGCCTCTATCTGTAGTCTCATATTCTGCCTTTTGTATGCCTGATCCTTAAGCTCTCTCTACATGGAACCACAGTTGTGCTGTTCATACGCTTTGTAGCGTCATTTGAGATTCCTTCTCCATGAATCTTTTGTTGACCAACTGTCTTCCCAGAAAGTACCCAATTCAAACATCACCTGATTTTTTTTTGTTTACTGATTCTTGATCTTCAAGGCCAAGAAGTAAGCATTCCATCTTTACTGTAAGGCTTGGTTAGGCCTTTCTGAGTTCACTCACCTTGGGAGGAAATTCTTAACAAAGTCAGTGTCTACCCATCTTTGTGAATTCAGATTGTCTCTCCTAAGATGTTATGACCTAAAGACTTCATTGAACAGTTGAAGTTAAGAACAAGATCAAGTTATGGAGGTGATAAAACCAAAAGAGGGAGGTAGATATGATGAGGTGGGGCACCACTCATTACTTTGGTGGAAAGAAAAAGATAATGCAATATTTATCAGATTACATCATGATATTAATTTTACGTGATAAAAATCTACCCTACTATAAAAATAGTAAAGGGAAACTTAGTGATAATGAGTATTTGGTTCAAATGTCAGTGACTTGACCCTTGAAACCACATTATATTAGTAAGAGTTTTCCAGAGGACCAGGCAAAGTCAGAAAATTTCCCTTAACCATCTTTATATATGGACTATCATCACCTGAAGGTGCTGCCCACTCTGCAGAGGGTGTTTGCTCTTCAGTTAGTCCTGGAAACACCCTCACAGATTTACCGAGAGGCATGCCTCTTAGTTGAATCCAGATCCGCTCAGATTAAGAACCAAGACAAATCACCACACACAGTAAAAGTTAATGTAGTTCAGACTCTTGTCCCTAATAAATTCCAAATTGACATGAGTTAAAGAGAATGGCAGTTCATGGGTGGTGATTTTGTGAGAAAGTGCTTGTAAAATAAAGAGGTCCTAACTAATTAAGTGGTAGATATGAGGAGATCCGTGCAAAGGAGTTGATGCTGAGCTGAAACTTGAAACATGGTTAAAACTTTCACGTGGAAGGATGTCAGAAAGATACTCCCAGCAGAGAAAACGGCAAGAATGTGAATATCTGATACAGTGAAGTATGAAGGTACCAAGAGGTAAGACTGAACAGACAGTTGAGAACCGTATTGTAAAAAAAACTTTATATAGTAAAGTGAACTATGGTATCTCTGCGGGTCTACATAGAGTTTTTCCAACTGAGAAGTTGCATGAGGCTTTTGACCCTAAGGGTCGCATGACCCTCGGTATAATCTAGAAGGACCCCATAGAAGCAAGGAAAGGAAGGAGCAGGCTACTTCTATGTGATTATAAGACTCAATGCTCTACAGGTTTATAATCTGGGAAAAAGAGTTCAGTCTATTTTACAAAGACTTAATGGGAAACAGAGTTACTGGGTATGGCATAGTGTGGAAGCTAGAGTAAGTGTCTTGTCCTTCCTATCTCTGTTCAAATATCAGCATACTTGGGGGAGGAGAAGGCTCAGATGGCAAAGTGTCTGATGATGGGGACAAAGAATTAAACTACCTTTATAAATACTAGAGTTGACTAAGTCAATTAAATCTAAGCAACTACAAAATATATAGCCCTAAACTCCAAGTTCCCCAGTCTTCCCACACAATAAATGTGAATGTGTAATTTTTGTTCTTCTCACATATCCGAAGACCCTTAGGAACTCACCATTCTTAAAACTCTACAGGCTTTCCTTTGAAGGCTATACTGGCCACAAATTCAAACAGATAATTCACCTTTTTTTTTAATATAAGCAAATGTGAACCAATTTCATGTATATATTTTTAGTCAAAATTCTTGTTCAGAAAGGAGTGAATCATAGACTCCTAAAAGAGACATTTGGGTTGTCAGTGACATCACTGTAACCCTGAGCACATAACAGATTGCAGATTTTTGTTGGTTGGATTTTTCCCATCTCAATTTATGTTTTGGTGTATAGAACCTCCTTCCTGAAGTTTTCTTTTTTTTTTTTTATTAGATATTTTCTTTATTTACATGTCATATGATTTCTCCTTTCCCAGTTTTCCCTCCAAAAAACAAACCACCAAACAAACAAACAAACAAGCAAAACCAACAAGAACAAACCCCTGTTGCCTCCCCACTCCCCATGCCTGCCACCCCACCTTCTCCCACTTATTGGCCCTGGCATTCCCCTACACTGGGGCACAGAACCTTCACAGGGCTGAGGTCCTCTCCTCCCATTGATGATCGACTTTGCAATCCTCTACTATACACATGCTGCCAGAACATTTAGTCCACCATGTATATAGTCCTTGGTTGGTGGTTGAGTCCTGGGCAACTCTAAAGGGTAGTAGTTACTTCATATTGTTGTTCGTCCTAAGGGGCTGCAAACCCTTCAGCTCCATAGGTCCTTTCTCTAACTCCTTCATTGGGAACCGTGTACTCAGTTCAATGGATGGCTGTGAGCCTCTATATTTGTGTCAGTCGGGTACTGTGAGAGCCTCTCAGGAGATAGCTATATCAGACTGGCTTGTCCTTCCTTCAGTCTCTGCTCCATAGTTAGGCTCTGCAACTCCTTCTGTGGGTATTTGGTTCCCCCTTTTAAGAAGGAATGAAATGTCCACATTTTGATCTTCCTTCTTCTTGAGTTTCTTGTGTTTTGTGGGTTGTTCTTCCTATATTCCGAACTTCTGGGCTAATAACCACTTATCAGAGAGTGCATACCATGTGTGTTCTTTTGTGATTGGGTTACTTCACTCAGGATGATATTCTCCAGATCCATCCATTTCCTTAAGAATTTCATAAATTTATTGTTTTTAATAGCTGAGTAGCACTCCATTGTGTAGATGTACCACAATTTCTGTATCCATTCCTCTGTTGAGGGACATCTGGGTTGTTTCCAGTTTCTGGCTATTATAAATAAGGCTGCTATGAACATGGTGGAGCATATGTCCTTATTACATATTGGAGCATCTTCTGGGTATATGCCCAGGAGTGGTATAGCTGGGTCCTCTGGTAGAACTATGTCCAATTTCCGGAGGAATCACCAAACTGATTTCCAGAGTGGTTGTACCAGCTTGCAATCCCACCAGCAATGAAGGAGTGTTCCTCTTTCTCCACAACCTCTCCAGCATCTGCTGTCACCTGAGTTTTTTTATCCTAGCCAATCTGACTGGTGTGAGGTGGAATCTCCAAGTTGTTTTGATTTGCATTTCCCTGATGACTAAGGATGTTGAACATTTCTTTAGGTGCTTCTCAG
>JADRCD010201708.1:0-28676 GCA_019843815.1 Montemys delectorum
CCCCCACCCCCCTCCCCCCACCATGAAGAGAACAAGATGGCTCCAAGGTCTACATTCCCTAGCTCTGGTAAGGTATACCAAGGAACCATAAAAATACTTCAGACATACATGGTGAAGTCTCATATGCCACCTCCCATCCTTAACATTGTAAACCAATCTCTATCCTTTCTGGGGTGATATCGCTGTGATCCCCCTTATATTAACTACTAGTTCATTCGGACGGCAAAAGAACTGAAAACTTTTGCTATACCATCTTTTGGAATGTCTTTGAAAGGCAGTTGGATCCCGACTGATTCTCTTAGACTTCATTATTATTTTTGAAAAGTTATCTGATAGGACTGGAGAGCAAGCAGGTGCCTGGGACTGTTGAGATAAGTTGAAATGGGTGTATAGCCTGATGTGTTTTAGGTACACTGTCTCCCTCCATCCCATGTGTGTATGTATGTGTATGTATGTATGTGTGTGTGTGTGTGTGTGTGTGTATGTGTGTGTATGTATGTGTGTGTATGTGTGTATGTATGTATATATATGTGTGTGCATGTGTGTGTGCATGTGTGTGTGTGTGTGTGTGTGTGTGTGGTTTTAAGAAATGCACAATTAAAGAGATGTACAAGTCATTCTCCAAGGTGGACCAGATTCTGCATCCCGGGAAATAAACTCTGGGCAGAGAAGAGAGCATTGGAATTGGAAATCCCCCATGGCTGTATGATCTTGCTAACTCATATGTTTTCCAAACTCATTTTCTTCTTATATATGTTGGGGCTACAAATATCTGCCCCCAAAGGCTTGTGGAGATTTAGTGAAATAATATCTTTGTGGAATGCATACAGCAAGGCTTGACTATAACTGACACTTAATAAATGTTAATTTCTTTCCTTTCTCCTTTCAGTAACCTGATTTAAATGCTTGATTTGAGATTCATAGCTCGCCTACCTGAGTTAATTTTTTAAAACACATTAATTTTCATGATACCTGAAGGAAATAATACCTAACAACTGTATTCTAACTTTGACTTTTCTATCATTTTTTTCATAGTTATCTAATAGAAACTCAAATTATTATTTCCTTTAATTTACTGACAAGGAAACAGAGGCACAGAAGGGCTGAGCTGTTTGCCTAAAGTCAAATAAAGGAGACAGAATCAATATTTGTTGAGTGAACAGATGAACTGAAATCGGCCTCATATCCACTCACCGCTCAACCCCGCTCTCTACTTGCCCTGCATTTCGGCTTCAATTTGCATTTCCAGTTCTTGGGAATTGTGGATAAAAATGAAGTCGAGTTGCTGTTTCTGGGGAAGGGATGCCATGTCTTTCAGAACTGTTGGAGAAATCATGAGGCATTGTTCACCTGAACAGGCAGAGAGAACGGCCTGGATGGGGTTTGACATAACTGGCTCTCTTCTAAGGGTGGGTTCATTCTTCTGAAGAGCGTCGGAAGGAAAACCCATCAAGATAGTGTGTTCTCTTGATGATTTCAATGAATTATCATGGAAATGAGTTTCAGAAGAGAGGTAATGCTTTGTGATAATAGCCCGATAATGCCATTAGCTATGAACTGTAATTGTAATAGCATTAGTCAAATGAATATATCTGATATTAATTTGAGTGTCAAATATTTCTGTAAGGTTCTTCTTGTTAATTAAACATCAGCCTGGGCATTATTAATTCACCATCTATCCAGTCCTTGCACACAGTAGGCACCCAATATGTATTTGTAGAGTGAATTAATAAGTCAATCTTTAAGTGGAGTTACTAAAAATAATAAAATGCTAAATTTAAGTACTTTCATGGGTGGAACAAAATTTAATTTTTAAGGATGTATTTATATTATTTTTAATTATGTGTCTATGTAGAGGTATTTGACAACAAGTGCAGACGCAGAGCCATCAGATACCTGAAGGCTGGAGGTATAGTCAGTTGCCAGCAACCTGACCTCACAGTTGGGACTGAACCTTGGTCCTCTGTAAGAGCAGACCATGTTTTCAACCTCTGAGCCGTCTTTGTCTTGGTTCCAGATATTGAGTTTGTTTTGTCTAGTAGCTGTTTATTTGTGAAGTCTTTCCTCTCTGTGCAACTCAAGTCACTGAGAGTATTCTTTACAACCTTTACATTTTTGCAAAATAGTCTCCTCTTTCACATATTTAAAAGAAAAAAAACACTTCCTCACATTAATTGGAGTGTAGAGTCTCTGCCTTTTCAGCCCGTGTCTGCCATGGGCGGCTTGCTGTCTGTTTCATAAAGAAGATGGGGTGTGCCTGCTTGCATTCTTGCCTGCCTTCTGCATCCTCTCTTGAACTTTCCTTCTGGGAAGAAGTCCAGCTCTCGGTGTTGAGGCCTGGCTGAGTCTCCATTTCCTCCTCATTGGAGCTTCAGGTCCTTTGAGTCCCTCTTTCTCCTGTAACGTTTTCCTTCTCTGCCTACACTGACTATGCTCAGCGCTCACACACGGTCAGAATACACTGACTATGCTCAGCGCTCGCACATGGTCAGAATAAAAGCAGCTAGAGCCTGTACCTGAGATTCCCTCAGAAACATGGACTTCTCAGCTGAGCTTTGGGACCAGGGGTCTTCTACTTTAGGGTAAGCATGCCTTCAATTTTGTATGAATCATGCTTTGCATATTTATGTCCCCAGTACTGTATGGGGACATACACTAAACAATTTATGCACTTTGTATCTGCAATTAAAATTTAATTGCACACGTGGCATTTTGATTTGCTGGATCTGACAACTTTGCCCATACCCCCTTCCAGCTGTCACTCAACTCCCAAATCTTCTCAGCCCTAAGTCCTTCAAAAGAGTGCTTTGTTTCTATGCTTATCTACGTCAGTCTAGCTCTCACCCCACCATGGAGATGGCTCCTACGGATGCTATGAGAGACCTTAGTGTAGCACCTGAAGGTCAAGAGCGCCTTTTCATCCTGTTAGCTTTCACCATAGTATTTGAAGACATGAAACACTGAAAATAACCTCTTAGGTTTAGTGAAAGAAATATACATACATACACACATGTCCACATTCACTGTATACCTATCTCTATCACAGATACACACACATGCATACACACAATGCTACCGCTAACACACTAATACAGCAGGGAGGGCTGTCTATCCTCAGCTTTCTTCAGCAGACTCTCCTATCTCATCATCTTCTTGAATACTTCAAATCTACACTCTGAGCCTCAGGATTCTCCCCCCTCATTTTTCATGTTCACACTTGGTAATTTCGTTCAGTCTTGTGGCTCCGAATGTTATTTTTGTGCCAAACATTTCTGTATTTCCATGCCTAATCGAAGTCTTTCTGTCTTAAGTGTTGGCTGTTTCTATCCAGATGACATCCCCGCATACCAAACGTAATGTGTTAAGTGTTGCAGCATATTTTTTTTCCAAGTCTTTTCCACTTAATAAACAGAGTCTTTCCCTTCAGCGAGTTCTGAGGCAGCTGGTGTTTCCGTAATCCCATCGCCTCCCTCTTGCACCTACTGATTTTCAAAACCATCCCAAAGTGGTGTTGGTCCCATCTCCAAAGCAGAGCTGTTTCTCCTGACTATTTCTCTGCCTCATTAATATCTTTATTTGCCTGGATTATTTTGTGTCCTTCTCCTTCCAAATGTATCTTTTTTCCTTGTTCAGAATCATAAAACATCCACAGAAGCCTTTAAATACCAGGAGAGGTGCCATTTACCAAATGTCTTATGATGTAATACACGTAAGCTGTCAGTCAAAGGTTCCAAATGACTGGACCCCTGTGTCACTCCACAATGTTATGCCAGTCTCTCCATTGCTGCATAGTTTCAGCTTTCTGGAATCTTATGGGCTCCTTTCATGCAACCAATGGTTGATTCTCTAGTCCTAGACCCTGTCATAGGAACTGTTCACCAGGAAGAGCTCAAAGCTTCATTTACCACGCAGAAGATCTCCCGCTCTTCCAGTCTTGGCTTCAGAGCCATTTCCTGCTTCTCTTCCCTGGAGATTCCCATTCTCTGATGCTACCCTGCTCTGTGTATTTGCCATGCAGAATGTCATCTATGATATGAGTTCAAGTCACTGGGGGACTAAAGTGACTGTTCCATGTCACCTATTCACAGCTGCATCTGAGACTCAGGTAGAATGTGAGAACTGAGTTTTTGCACCATGAATGCTTTCTTCCCTAAAGAATTATTGAAATGGCATCTAACATACACCTCCCTGACCTGGAAGATATTGGTACCTCATTCAAACTACAGCAACCTTAAGGACAGAAGTCATTATCTTTGTTTATATACAACACATGTGTCATGTTACTTGGGAATCATGTTACTGTTTTCCTAGAGTTCTCACAAAAGACTTGGAAGGGAAGTCATTTTAAAGGAATGGCTCAAGCTCAGAAAAGAATGAAAAACAAAAGTTAAGGCCTGGAGGTGACTCAGTGGGTGACTCAGAACTTGTGCAAGCGTGAGGACCTGAGTTTGAATCCCAAGAACACACTGAAAACCCAATCACAGCAGCGCTTGTCTGTTTCCCCAGGGCACTTATGCAGTGATAGGACTTGGAGACAGAACTGCAGGAAACTAACATGGCAAACACAGCAGGGGTCAACAAAGAGGCCCTGCCCCACCCACACACAGTGGAAGATGAGGGCTGGCACCTGAGATTGTCTTGGACTTCTACACACAAGCACACATGCCTATACGCGCGCGCGCGTGCGCGCGCGCGCGCGCGCACACACACACACACACACACACACACACACACACACAGTCCATGCCACAAAATAATATTCCTTATATTCCCTTTCCTATATTTTGTGAACCAGTATCAGTGGTTAGTGACTGCTTTTGGCCTGATGGGTAATTTGGTCCACCTATGAACTTAAACAACCCTGGGTAGCATGATGGATCTGGGCGGGATGTAAGGTTGAGGATGTAGAGCAAACTGCATCTGAGTTTCCTAACATTGTCACATCGGAAGGATACTGTGCCTCATTTTGAGTAAGGAGCATGAGTAGAGTTTACCTGTGAAGCTAGAGGGGGCTTGACCACTCAGACATGTCCTGACCACAGGTGGCTTCGGGGACAGCAGGCTATCGCTCTCCCACTTGGGAGTCTATGAATCTATGATCTTAAAACACGTATGTAATCAAAAGCCCAGTTATAGACACAGATTGGAAGAAACACATTTCTCAGAAAAAGATACGGACCCAGGAAATTCAGTTGAATACTTTTCTACCCAGAAAAAGTATTTTCTCCTTTCAAGTTCCCTGTAACTGCAAATTCCTGTTTCAAGAGCGACTCCATGATTCATGCTGACACAGCTGTCAGTGCCCTCAATTCTTGTAGATATTTAAATGAGAATTTAAAAAGATCTCATTTTTAATTTAAAATGGTCTTGATTTGAATTAAACAGCCAAATTCTTTGTACTTTTCCTTGAACCTGGAGGAGGTGAGAACGAGGGGACAGGAGGACTGCAAGCTTGACCTCTTCATTCTGCCCGATTTCCCCATTCCTTTCAGGCACTTTCCATCACCTGTAACTCCTCTGTAACTGAGATGTCATTTCCTCCTGAATTTCTATTTTGTTATTTTTGTCAAAAGGTGAGTTTGGAGTCAGGAGTCTGAGGAAATTGATCTTGCTCCTAATGGGATGGAGTTGACACAGGCAGTTTGACTGACTTGCCGCTGCCTTACATTAGCATCGCTGCTGCTTTTAGAGAAACCATTCCTGAAGTGATTAGTGTAGGAGGACGGGTTTAGTCTTGTGTCTTCTCCTTTAAAAACGCTCTGAGCGAGCGATCCCAGAAGGATCAGATCTCTCACTTGTACTGAAAATGTCACTCTAACAATATCTCACTGCACAGTTGAGTTTTGAGAAACCCTTTGAATTTACCACCTTCCCACCATTTCCCCATCACTGTGCTAAAAATGACTAATGTAGCTGGGAGCCAAGAGACTGTGATAGCTGATCTAGCCCCACCCCGCACCTCTCCACCCCCATAACTGACGTGGATTCTTAAAGGTTGAGAGGGCCCTGTGGAACTGGGGGGGTGGTGTCAGCTCTCTAACACCAATCACCAAATTATTCTGGTCAATCCCATCCCTCAAAGTCATCTGAACACGTGACTAACTTGGCTTGACTGACTTACCTAGTTTTCAGAGAATGCACTGTTACAGTGTGTGACAGTTTTGTATTTGAAACTAAACCCTGGCGTTGGAATTTTGAAATGCTTCATTTAATTTTATCCTACAACCATCTCTGAGGAAAGTGAAAACATTGCCCATTTTTAATTAAGAAGGAACAGTCTTAGAGGGATAATGACTTACCTAAAGTGATATTTGTGGTCAAAGAGCCATTTCCTTTGGGGGACACTAATTAGTCATTGTAAGCCAGCATAGGATCACAAGAACAGATCATTTAAATGAAACACATTTCCTTTCTTGAATTATATTATGATGGGTAAGGGGGTTGTCACAAACAGAAATGTAAAGCATGACAAAACCTCCATTTGATGTCATTTAGGGAGGGAAGGGGACGTGGGTGGGATGAGAATAATTAGATGAGCTGGGAACTGATTAGACCCACAAGGGGAGGATTGAGTTGGTTGTCATTAACTTGCCACGAAGTTTGTGGGAATTATCCACAAGGCTCTATTGTCAGGTCTGTCCAATTCAACAATTGTATCAATTACCCGGGAGAAGTCGAGGGGCTTGTGTACTAAACCTGCAGACAACACAGGAAAGATCAGCAATTCACCGGGTGACAGGATCAAGTTCCAAAAATGTCTATTTTTCAGCATGATGGGTTGACACTTATTAAAAAGAAGGATAACGTCCTATTTTTAATTAGGGGGGAAAACTCCTGGATGAGTGGAGCTTAATTGAGAGCCAAAACAAGGAAAAGGAGTATTAGGTTTTAATTGACCACAAGCATGATATAACTATGGAGACCTCAACACACTCTCTATGTGCTGGTGGACATAGGCAGACACAGAAGACAGATGCACATCCTGTATGTGCCTATTTTTGAGTGTTGTGCTTGAATTTGGAAACTTTGTCTTGAAGATATTGACTAATGGTTGTTTAATAGATGCTGACTGACAGGGAAAGAACAGGAGCTATGGAGCTGAAGAGAAAAGGAGATGGCTTTTCTGTGCAACAGAAGGGGATGGTGGCTGAAATGTTTATTGAGCAGTAGCTGTGGGTTTTAGTTACTAACTCTCAGAACAACATAATGAATTATTTGTTATGATGACGATGGACACAGAACATGAAGGAAGGCTCTCTCTATTCAGATGGTAGTAGCCTGACCCTTCAGCTTATCACACATGGTTTCTCTATAAATATCTACCAACACACATGGTAAGAAGTCAGATTTAGTCTGTAAAATATACTTGTTGATAGAAGGCAGTCAGAGTTCCATCCCCAGCTGAAAGATTCTAATTTATTGGGACATGATTTGATGCTATACAATTTTATTGTGAACAGAAAATGAGAGCATTGGAAAGAAGAATGTGAATAAGCTAATTGCCAGTTTAAATGGTGGTAATGTCAGCACATGTTAAGAGAGTGTCTGACCTCAGAGCCCAATTTGGTAAGTGTCACTGGTAACCTATCTTTTAAGGTCACCAAAACCTTGCCCATTATATAAACTGTGCCTTGACATCTTCTACTCTATCTAGGACAGGATCAATGTTATCTCATGTGCACACTGGGAGACAGAGGTTACAGAGTAGGAATTAAAGATGTCATTATCAAGTCTTTCTGCTCGGGGACTTCCTTCCACGTTGCTTAGTATGTTAAGTGGCTGGGCATGTTGAGGGAATCAGGTCTTTTTCAGATACAAGCTGACATGCCTGGAGCATTTTTTTTCTCCACTTTAATTATAGTATTCAAAAAAAAAAAAACAAGGATAATGGTACGGCCTACACAGAAGTTTTATAATAAATCTGACAATGAAAATAAAAACTTGTACTGCACTATGCAGACTATCAATGACAATTTAGATTTTCAATGCAATCTTTTTGCAGGGAAGAAAGCTACGCATCTGACAGAGGGTTGATATCAAGAATGTGCAAAGAACTAAAAAAGAAATTAAACGAGAAGGCCATTCAATTAAAAATGGCCTAATGAAACAAACAGTTTGCAGAAGATGAACTACAAATGACTGAGAGACAAGCGAAGAGACATTTAACCTCAGCAGCCATTGGAGAAGTACAATTCTAAATTGTGCTGAGAGTCCATCTGTCACCCTCGTCAGAATGTTGGTCACCAAGAAACCAACAACGTGGACTGTGTAAGTGGAGATGTGGCTGTCTTAGTTACTGTTTTATCGCAGTGAAGAGACACACTGTGCTGGAGCAGTAGCTGAAAGCTCTGTACTAATCTGAAGGCTGAGAGAAGAGGAGGGGGAGGTTGGGGGCAAAGGTGAGTGGAGGGGAGGAGGAGAGGGGAGGGGGAGAGAAGGGGAGGGGGAGAGGAGAGGAGGGGAGGGGGATGGGGAGTGGAGGGAGAGGAGGAGGGAGAGAGGGGGAGATAGAGGGGGAGGGGAGAGAGGGAGAGAGGGGGAGGGAGAGAGGGAGAGGGAGAAAGAGAGAAGGAGAGGGAGAAAGAGAGAAGGAGAGGGAGAGAGAGAGATTGGCCTGGTGTTGGTTTCAAGGCCACATCTCTCAAGCCTTCTCAAATAGCGCCACTCCCTGATGACTAATAATTCAAATATATGAGCCTACGGGGGCTATTCTTATTCAAACCACCACAGTGAGCAACAAGAACTCCTGTACAGTGCTAGTGGGAAGATAAATGAGCCCATTTGCAGTAGAGACTAGTATGGAGGTTTCTCAAAAGAATTAAAAATAGATCAACCCTGTAACCTAGGTATACCACTCCTGCATATTTGCCCAAAAGACTCCAAGCCAGCACATCACAGAGACACTCGCACATCAATGTTTATTGTAGGGCTCACAATAGCTAAGTTATGTAAACAAGCTAGGTGTGCAATAGGGGTATGGGAAGAAAAAAGAGGGTGCTCTGCACACAGTGGTATGCTTTCCAGCCATACAGAAGAACGGAGCTATGCCATCTGCATGGAAATGCTTGCAGCTGAAGATCATCATATTAAGCAAATCAAGCTTACTAAGCAAATAATATCTCTGTGAATGAATGCCCAAAAGGGAAGGGAAGTGGGCAAGAAAAGGCAGTGTAGGGGCAACAGGACTGGCAGAGTGCTTCCCAGTGGACAGGAGGCCGTGGACTCAGTCCCTGATACTGCCTGACTTGGGCATGGTGGTGAACAGCTGCAATCTCAGCGCACAGGATGCTGAGGAAGGCTTCTCCTGGCAAAAGACAAGGTTAGTTTGGCTGCCGAGGAGCGCTCCTTAGCTCCAGTGGAGTTCAGTGCTCTGTTAAGGCCGTCGGCCTTTGGTGATGCTGCTCTGTGAGGCTCAGTTTTGCTGGCTTGTGAAGATACCTTTGTTTTTTGTTTGTTTGTTTTGTTTTTGTTCTTGTTGATGTTTTTTTCCCTTCTATATCCAACCTACTTTTCACTGAGCCCCCTTTGATAGCAGTGATTAAATGAACTTGGGTTCAGTGATATCTCCAAAGCTGTGGATAAAGTGCAGGAATTTGGAGAATTTAGGAAGTTTGATCTAACTCTGAGTAAGATGCCTAAGGCAGGAAAGACAGTTTTGGCTTATGTAAGATGTAGGCTGGTCATAATATTTGACTTTGTAGTCCTTCTAGCGTGTATCAAATGAGATCTGATTATAGACACTTGTCTGGGCATTGATCTAGGTGTTTACTTATTCCGTGTGTTTGTCTTAGTGCTGCACTGAGACTGTTCCGTTCTCACCCTCCGCTGTGTGTGATTCGGGGACGGATTCTGGTTGCTAGGGTTGGCAGCAAACCCCTTCACCCACTGGGCCACCTCACCACCCTTGTAGACATCTTTTAAACTTTCAGAATTATTTTCATTAAGTAACATGAAATAAGGAAATATGTTCAGTACCTGAAGTGTTTTAGTTACAGGTTTAGGTGAGACTTAAGGTCATTTATAAAATCTTGAAAAGACATACTTTATCACAGAGAAGCTAACCATCCGAGGCTAGACACTAACTTCTGGAGGTAAAGGCTATCATTGTGGATTTGAGTTCTCGGACTCACAGTACCATTGGACACCATTATGTGTGACATGGGTCTTGAGACACAGGAAGTGTCCCAGGTATGCTTTTGCTCAACCTTCTCAGCTTATTCAAAGGGTGTCCTTGTCACCCAACCTATTAAAACTGGTAGATTTTTCCAAACTTGCCCTATGTATTGTTCTTGATGCCAGTGTTTCCTTGAATTACTAGTGGTTTCTAGAAGCTTGGAGTGTTTATTTCGCTGGTGCTGGTACCCCAGTTCCTCATACAGTGCCTGGAACACTTGAGGGTTTGAATGGATACTTGTTTGAATTTGTCATCAAGGGGGTTATTTTCTGCATAGTCAGAAAGCAGGCACATTGAATCTGTTTAAGAGATCACACAAATCGTTCCTTTCTTTACATTATTTGAAAGGTACAACCAAAAACATTTTTGAAAGTAGAAAAGAGTAAGTTAATGGCATTTTTCTTAAAGAAAAAGCTCATTAAGACAAAAATCTAAGAATAGTGACATTTTAAGCTAATATTTTAAGATCGGCAGACTTAAAAATGATAAAGGCACTTTGCTGTTACCATTAACTATGGCTTCTGTGTTGCTTGCTCTTTCTACTCATAGTCCAACTTAAAATTAGAGTATTTTAACATTTGCATCTAGATTTTCCATATTTCTTATTTCTTTGTCCAAAATTTCTTCTGGGAAAAATTTACAAATCATTTGTTATCTACCTCATGATTTCTCTTCAGGTGTATAGATAACATTTGGGGCCAATCAAGAGCAAAGTAGGGGGCTGGAGTGATGGCTCAGTGGTTAAGAGCTGCTTTTCCAGAGGTCCTGAGTTCAATTCCCAGCAACCACATGGTGGCTCACAACAGTCTGTACTGGGATCCAATGGGACTCATGGCTCCAGCAACATATGTAGCAGAGAGGATGGCCTAGTTGGTCATCAATGGGAGGAGAGGCCCTTGGCCCTGTGAAGGTTTTATGGCCCAGTGTAGGGGAATGATAGGTCCAGGAAACGGGAGAGGGTGGGGTGGTGAGTAGGGGGAGGGGGGAAGGGAATAGTTTTTTGTTTTTTGTTTTTTTTCTGTTTTTATTTCTTTTTTCTTTTTTCTGGAGGGGAAACTGGGAAAGGAGATATCATATGACATGTAAATAAAGAAAATATCTAATAAAAAAGAGCAAAGTAGGCCATGGGGTACCCTGCAGTCCTACATGTATGCAGGTGCTAACTCCTTACCACATTGTCTGCAATAGCTACCAGCCATTATTGAATAAGGCCTCACCAAGACATCTAATGCAAATATGATGACCCGTTAGCTTTAAAATGCACTTTCAAAGACGGCCAACACTTTCTCATGGGAAGTGACATTCTGTAATTACCTTCTCCTATCAAAAGAAAAACAATTCCCCGAAATTAATGAATATAGCAAGAGACTACTTCATATCTTAATTCTATCTTAATTGCAAAAGTGGATCAATTAAAAGTAAAAAGACTATGGTTTCACCTCCCAACTCTCTAGTCTTCAGCTCAATGTATATAAGCATACAACGAGAGGCCACTTACCTTCTGAGATGAGATAAACCAACTCTATCAGCAGTGCCTCTGCGAAACAGGCAGATCCATGGAGCAGTGTCAAAAAAGTCATGCAAGTTCCTCTGAAGGTGCTTGGGATGACTCTGTGTGTTACCATGGAGACTGGGAGAACAAGAGGCCGGAATTTAGGACTTCACATAAATCACTTTCATAGACCATGTCCCAATGAATACTGACCATGCATCAAATTTACCAAGGAGCAAAATTCCCGGGTTGGACTTTTTTAAGGTTAGTGCACAGGCAGGTTATGATGCAGTTTACAGATAACATCTGGGAATAAAATAGGACTGGACAAAGCCCCATGCAGCTACCAGGATGGCTTGGTAGTTGAGCGCTGTTATGTCATCACCAAATTTCAGCCATATTTGAATATTTCTGACACATTTCTATCGAGGTGCGACCTGTTCCGGATATCACCTCTGTCATGACATCTCTGCTTGGGATTCCATGGCCTATGGAAAACTTGAATTTATCGTAGAATATTTGTGCAGGGGTTCTGGAGTTAAATAAGAGTGCTTTAAGATCTTGATTTATTGGCCCTGTGGTCACATGCAAGTTGATTAATCAGCATCTTCCTCCTTGAAATGGGAATATTATCATTACTCATGTATAGGGAGATGTGGTGGTACCTGCTGGGCTACCTATACATAAGTCTAACTACCTTTATTTTTTTCTTTTTAATACTTTTATTGATTGTGTGAGAATTTCATATAATACCTAACTTTTTCCAGATCCACTCCACTTACTTATACACCCATTCCTCCAACTTCATATCTTCTTTTTTGTTGCTTTTTAGTAACTCGTGGATTCCAGTTTGGTTACTCTCTATACTCCTGCATGCGGCACCATCTACTGGAGCATGGTTGATTCACTGAGGTCACCTTTAAAGAAGACCAATTCTCCATTTCCCAGAAGCCATCTTCTGTTGGGTGGGGACTTAGACATATGAATTCCTTCCTGTATCATGCTTGAATGTTGACATATTTGATCATGAGCAGGTTTTGCGCAGGCTGCCATAGCTGTCATGTACTCACAGGAGCATCTGGAAGACTCTTCCTCCCTGGCCCTCCTCAACTTCTGGCTCTTGCAAGACTTCCCACTTCCTCCTCAGCAGTGGTCCCTGAGCTTTGGGAAGGATGTGATGGCAGAGCACTCCATCGGTTGCTGCTATTCTCTGTACTTTGACCAGTTGTGAGCTTTGGTGTTAAGGTTATCTTTTAAATATATACATATATTTATAAAGATCATAAACAATATTTATCCTACTGTGCGAGGCACTGTACAAAACCACTTATATACATTGCCCATGTCCTGTAGCCTACACTGTCAATATACCACAGGCTAAAGACATGTGAGAGGAGTCAACTGAGGAATTCCCTAAACCAGATTGGCCAGTAAGGGACATTTGATTATTAGTTGATTTATGAGAGCTCCAAACAGTGTGTGTGTGTGGGGGGACCATCCCTCAACAGGTGGTTCTGGCCTGTGTAAGCAAGCTGGCAAGCAAGCATTGCCCTTTTAGGTTCTTGCTGTGTGTTGCCACTTTGATTCTAATTATGGTGGGCTGTAAGGCAAAATATATCTTTTCTTCCCCTAAGTTGATTTTGGTCGCAATCTTTTTGTCATAGCAAAAGAAGGAAACTGGAAAGCCCCATTTTCGGGAGGTATTCCAAAAGAGGGAACGGTGTAGTCATTGGCTATCTGGGATAGACATCTCCTTATTCCCAGTCACAATGGGGGCAATTAGGAAAAGCCATGAGGGCATTTTTAAAAAATTAGCTAGAAGCAATCTTTCCTGAAATTAGAAATGGAGTAAATATATGTATGTATCTAATATGTAAATATGTAATAAGTAAATATATGGGAATATGTTTATGTCACATTATGATAGCTATGTTAAATTATTCCTGTTAAAATATTTGATATTTACTATATAATGGTATCTGAGATTTGCTTCAAAATTACATCAGAGGAAGGGAGATGGCATAGAAACTAGCATAGATAAGAAACATTTCACCCCAAGTTGCTTTTGTGTGGCTGTAGCATGGAGCCTATCTTGCTAATGTCTATTGTTTTTATTCAGTGAATAGAAAGATACATAAAATGGCATTAACTATCTTAATTCTCAGTGGTTGAACTATTTGGTTTCTAAATTTTCTTCTGGTTGCTATTTTGTGCTTTGAGAACTTTCATGAATTAATAGTAAAACTCATTTTTAAAAGAAAAGATAACAACAACAACAACAACAACAACAACAACAAAAACAGATGAACTAGGAATACTAAACATTTCCTTGTCTTTTTGATGAGAAGAAAGGCTTATATTTTTATTGCCTTGTGAGAAATGTCCACACCTGGCTTATTTATACTTTCCCTAGAAAAACTGTATTTGTCCCGCACAGCACCCCGCCCCTCATGATGCTATCATGATTAATGTGTGTCGGTGGGCACAGGGCCCACGGCATTGGTGTGGAGCTCAGAGGACAACTTTCTGGGCTGAGTTCATTCCTTCTCACCTTAGCTCCCAGAGATTGAACTCAGGTCATCAGGCTTGACAAGCAAGTTCACCTGCAGAAGCACTCTTCAGGTCTAGTCTGGCACCTCAGATGAGCTTTCTAATAGACAATCCATATCAATGCTCTTTCCTACAATTGCACAACATTTCTGGTTTATTTTCTGTGTCTTCCACTTGTCTTTATTTATCGATTCAATGAATGTTTAGGCGAGTACCTGTCCATGCTTCAAGAAAGCTCCTGGAGGTGGACATGAGATGGGAAGAGGTGTCCCATCTTCTGATTTAAGCTCCAGAAGGGTGAACAGCAGAATGTGCGGAGTTTACACAGACCCTCACCCGAAGAACAAACACTGGCTGGGAATGAGGACAGTAGTGCTGATACATAACACACTGCAAAGAAGGGCAGCTAATATTGGTGGCCAGGCTCTCCAGATGCTCTGTACAGATGTTCTGTACAGCACAGGTCACCAACAGGATCCTGAGGCCAAGCTTTCCAGTACTTTTAGGGAGGTTCGAGTGTGTGTATGAAGCTCTGGGAAGAATTGATTTCAGTTGCCATGGGTTTGGCTTCTGACTCCTGCTCACCATCAATACTGGGAGACAAATCCTGGAAGAATAAGTGGGCTGATTCCTCTCCCTGGGAAGAAGCACAACGCAGGAGCCCATGATTACTCTGCTACTTAATTATTAATCCCGTGCTTTTCTCTTGCTAGAGCTTCTGGTGCAGTGTATAATTCATGAGTGCACTTTGCCAGCTCTCTGCCTGCTGGTTAATCTTTCTTTGGTGTCGTCTTAGTCATTTTTTTTTTTTTGAAAGCCTCCAGTTCCCTTTTATAGGACTTAGCTTCTCAAGCCTTCAGATCTCCAAATCTCAGGTGCCTCATTGCATCTTCTGATCCTGTTCAACTCTAGTGATCATCAACTTAAGCTTTCAGGCTCCACGATGCTTCTTGCAGCCCATTATGGTGCCGATATTATCAACAAGTCAGCCACTACTCTAAAATAACCACTATGCCAGGGAGACCCAGTAAACAAAATATTCTAAGTGTGTACAGAAACTGGTCTTCTTGCCAATGAGAGCTGAAAACGTGCCTCCAGAGAGCGGCAGGCTATGGTTTGCGATGGCACTTGCAGCGTGTGTGGGCTCTGTAGCATATGGAGACATAACCACCTTCCTGAGGCACCTGCGACTGGGAGCTCATTGCCGGAGTTCTTCATTTTTTACTCCAGTTTTTCTGGAGCAGTTGAAAATGTGCTTACTGTGTTTGGCAAGAAGCAGTTTAGAACATATGAAAGATCAAAATCCCTGAAATGGAGCTTACACCATTAGACCTGCAGAGCATCATTCTGTCCTTAGCCCTGAAGACTTCAGCCTGGAGTCTCATGATATCACATTAGCCACGACTTCTCTTGAATGTTGTCACCTGTCAATCATGTTCATTATTCTCTAAATTGACAGAATCTTCTCACCCTCATGGTCTACAGTACCACTTGTGTGAGCTCTTGGCAGCTTTACTGTCATATAGCCCATCATCCAATTCACCCAAATCTTGGTTCCTTTGTCCATTTCCCACTGATGTCTTCCATGCACTACAATTTCCAATTCATTTACATCATAGTCACTGTACCTTGAACCCAGTTGGAGATAGGAGAGCTGTGGCGGCGACAAAGTGTCCAGGCTGACACCCATGTACATCAAGTTGTATTAAAGCACGACCATATCCTTCATGATATATTGGCTATGGCTTGCGTGTACCACAAGAAATAGTTAAACAACTAATATAGAGACTGGACTGCAAACTCTATTGGCCACTTTATGAAACGTCTCCTGACCATGGCCTGACTTAGTAACTGAGGCTGCGCTCTAATCTTCTCTGCACTCCTCCCACTTTCTGTCTTTTCTGCTTTTTCTGCTCCTCAACAACTAAAAAGCTGTCAGTTCCACACGTACGCTGCTTTGATCGTTTTTTGTCTTGACTTCTTTTTTGTGCTCTCGTTGGTGGTTGGTGGTAGTGACTGGAAGGCCCCTAGGCCCCTAGGCAGATCAGTCTGATGGGGAAGACGCTGCCACCCTTAAAACCCTCTTTGAAAGTTTTCATTTCCATTGAGCTGGCTAGGAATTTCTGCCATGTAACCATTCATCACCTTCTTGAGTTTCATCTATGTTCAAAGACTGGTTGACTTCTAGAGGCAACATTGGGCTGACCACAAATGCCAATGTGGCTGCATTGGTTCACTTGTCTTGTGTATTCTTGGCTGGACTGAACAATGGTATTTCCCTCACAAAACCTACTAAATGATTCATATGGAGCATGGAAATAAAATGTTTTAAAAGAATGGAAAAGAACTGTGAATATATTCATGACTACGATTAGACAAATTCTGTTAATTTATTTAAATTTTTAAGTTAATTGTTCTGGTTTCATATATGTGCACATTGTGTGTGTGTGGATACAAATTTATTAACTATATGTAGAGAGAAGTTTGAAATAACACAGAGACTTATTAAAGACTCTAGGGAAAAATGAAATTATTAGAATTTTAATTTAGGGTATTTATGCATAAAATTGTGGGAAACAGGTGACACTGGATATATGGAGATAGTCACAGGGACTGGAGAGATGGTCCAGTGGTTAAGAGCACTGACAGTCCTCTAGAGGACCCGGGTCTGATTCCTGTACCACATGGTGGCTCACAGCCATTTGTAACCTTGGATCTGGGGGATCAGATGCCCTCTTCTGGCACCCAAAGGCACTGCATGCACAGTGCACCTACATAGGAAAACATACATAGAAAATCATAATATATATATATATATATATATATATATATATATATATTTTAGTTAAAGCATGTTAAGATGTTCTCAGTAAAGCGTAATGTGGATTGACCTTCATAGCTATCACTTTGTGAGGAACCATGGGGAAGATCAAAACTCAAGATGAGCTCCCCAGGTTATGCTGGTCCGTGTGCAGACACACAAACACACTTATGCCTACATTGCAGGAAGGTCTTGAAATATTGTGGTACAGTATAAAGCAGCTAGTCTAATCAATATAAGCAATTGAGATAATCTAGAAACTTCTGATACTTAATAAACATAATTTGAACACATCTTATGAAGTACTGGTGATTACACTTAATCTAGGGTAATTTAATTTGAAGACATCGAGTTATTAGGTAAATTGCATCAAATTCTCATCTCATTTGCATGTTTATATACTCTCAAAGTCCATGAACCACTTCTGGATGGGCGCATTTGTGAGTGTGCTTAGGTTAGAGGGAAGGAGGGATTGTGGAGTGTGAATTTTCACATAGTGGGCTGTAGTTCATGGTCTTCCAGTTTCATTTCTGTCTAGGTCTGTCTGACCAAAACGTCTTGGCTTTAATCAGCTTAGCGAGTCCCTTTTCCTACATCCAGATAGAATTAATAGTTAGTTATAGACAGATGGACAAAAAAATTGAGACATTGTTTTAAATGAGGGTGAAAAAAAACTTTCTTGAGCATCGTTGAGAACACTGGCCTGGGGTGGTGCTCTCCTGAGAGCATTCACTGGGGTAGTGCTCCCCTCAGAGCATTCACTGGGGTGGTGCTCCCCTCAGAGCAGGCCTGGGGTGGTGCTCCCCTCAGAGCATTCACTAATAGTGTACTCACCAGCTGGGTTTACCAGGACTTCAGACACTCCAAGCAACACATACTGTGGAACTAGGTAGACGCAGGTCATGGAGGAAACAGAGACAAGTTTGCCTGAAGGAGATTGTGCCGGGGCAAATTTCCTGTATATTTCGAGGAAGCCAGCCATTGCCACAGAGGAGGCCGCACAAATGTTACCAGCAACTGCAGGAGAAAACAAAATGAAAAGAGAGCTTGGATACACACTAATGCACACCAATGCACACTAACTAGCCACAAACACTCCTTATACCTCAACCTTCTGGGTACTTCACTGAAGGGCTGAGGTCACTCCATTTTGTCCGGTCCACTCCTTCCTGGGCCTTTTGCTTGCTGCTTAAGCTTATTGTTATTCTCCTGAATTGTAAGGCCCAGGAATAATGCTAACTTTATAGGGAAGTTGCAAAGTTTACATAAACTATTGTCCTGTTAACATTATAAGAACTCCTGGTCACAAATAGTGATGATTTCAGAAGACACTGCAATGAATTTTAACTTTTAATCCACACATAAAATTCTAGTTAAAGGTAACTTCCCATTATTTACTATGAAACAAGGTTTCATACTGTAGCCCGGGCTGGCATCAAATTTGTGGAAATTCTGGCCCTAGTATCCTGAATGCAGAACCATAGATGAGTTTCAAAAGATGTTTCTGATCTTTGCATCTAATAGGGAATTGAAGGCTAGAAACTGCTAATGAAAAGGTGAAGAAGGGGTGGGCAGATGGCCTAGCATTTGCCATGGAAGCAATGGCCCCAAGTTGGGGTCCTCAGGATCCCCTGAAAAGCAAAACATGGTCATGTGTAAGTATGTCCCCAGCATTTGAGGTGGCAGACAGACAGACAGAGAGACAGACACTGTGAGCTCATTGACTGCCCAGCCTAGCCAACCTGATTCAACAGACTTCAGACAACAAGCCAACAAGCTTCCAATTCAGAGAGATCTAGCCTCACTTCAGTTTTTTTTTTTACAGCTGAGTAGTATTCCATGTCATATATGTACCACAGCCTTGTTACCCATACATTCCATTCGGAAAGTGTCCATGTGCTGGGTATGGCGGACAGGAGAAAGTATGTCTGCGGCAGGGTCCAGAGTCCTTTGGGTGTACGCCAATGTGTGGCCTAGCATATGACTATATGGGCGATCAATCTTTACCTCTTTGAGGATTCTGCATACCTATTACTATAATGTCTAAACCAATAACTGTTTTCCCTTTTCTTCAACCACACTAGTGTTTTTTAATTTTATTTTATTTTACTTTATTTTATTTTATTTTATTTTATTTAATGGAAAGTCAGTTTTTTTCAGGACTACCGCCATGGAGAAGCAATCCATGCTCCAGTAGATGGCCCCACAGTTTATACAAGCATCACAAAGTGGAATCTGGGTTTCAACAGAAAACACATGACATTGGGACTGAAAAGTTGTGATCTTGTTTAGAGGGAGAATTGAAGGGGAAGAGAACAGGAAGTTGATTGGATCAATATTCATTGTGCACATGTATGAAATTCTTCATCAATGTAACAAATGAGATGGAGATTGACAAACTATACCACATGACACAACCTGTGTCTTCCACATGTACATACATGGGTGCGTACTCCACCACACACAGATGTATACATTCCAAACACATACATACTGCACACATACATATACACACCACACACATGCATATACATACTACACACTTACATATACAAACCACACAATACATATACATACTATATACATACATACAACCCTACATACATACATATACATACTATACACATACATTTTTTATATATATATAACATACATATACATACTATACACATACATTTTTTATATATATATATATATATGTATATATATATATATATACACATACACATACCATACACATACACATTTCTCAAAGTTTCATTTTTACCATAAGGGACAGGTGAAAACTCATGTTCCTGTTCTTCCTCTGATGAGGCAGTAAAGATAACTCCATACTTCCATAAGGTGACTTTGGACTTGGGGTGGAAGGATGAGAATGAAATTGGGATTCTGGACAGCAAGCCCCTCCATCACTCACACCTTACTCTGAACACAAGACATAGAATGAGTTTTCTCTCCACAGTGGAATACACCCTCCACTCCCCATCCCTTGTCTTTTTTTGGGGGGTGAGGATTCCCACCATTCGATGAAATTTGACAGGTTTCATCTGTGTATACACACACTTTTATCCACAGCACTGTGTGCCAGTAGTTTTACTCCATTCAGTCATACATTCCAAAAGATTAGATCAAAACCAGGAAGTAAAGGAAGAATTAAAGTAATAAAACTCAACTAACCAACCACTAGCTAGGCAAATGACCAGCTAACCAACCAAGAAACCAACCAACTAACTAACCAACCAGTTTCCTAACCATGTAGCCAACTAACCAATCTATCACCTGACCAACCAACCAAGCAGACAAAAATCTCAAGATTATAGATATTTGAAGAAAGAATTTTGAGATATAACCTCAATTGTCTTAGAAATGTTTAACATCTGGCCAACAGGAATTGAAAACTGAAATACGGACAAAACAGAAGGAAGGATGAAGTTTCCAAAAGAAATAGACACAAGCCAGACAATTCAGAAAGTGGTAGAACTGGGAATAATCAGCCCTAAATAGGACATCTCCATGAGTCTCTCCCTTTAGGGATCAGAGAACTCTGTGAAAATGAGACAGAGGGATGGAGGGCACCATGGAGACAAAGCCCTCTACATCAACATGATCAAAGCTCCTCTGAACTCATGGAGACGAGGCAGCATGCACAGGCCCTGTACAGGGTGTACATGTTACAACTTCTAGTTTAGTGTTTCTATGGGACTCCTGAGCGTGCGAACGAGAAGGTCTTTGGGTTTTGTGCCTTCCCTTTGGCTCTTCTCTTTCTGTTTGTCTTGTCCAGTTCTGGTCTGAAGGATTTATATTATGTTTTATTTTATTCTTGTCCCTTAGAAGCCCATTCTTTTTCTTTCTAATGAGTTCCAGAAAGGGGATGGATCCAGATGGAAGGGGAGGTGGAGAGGGCTTGGGAGGGGTAGGGAGAGGGGAACCATAATCAGGAAATACTATGTGAGAAAAAAAACTTTTTTTTAAATAAAAGACAAAAATAGACTTTTTTGTTGTTGTTGTTGAGTTTGTTTGGATCAACTGCACAATAGTTGAAAAGTTCTTTACCAAGATGCATAATATGTAATTTTAAGACATCTTAGAAATGAGTGCCCAGTAGATTTCTCATTGTAATTTGCAGCTTGAAGACATCACTCAGTAGTAGAACATATGCTTAGTATGTTTGTGGTCCTGGTTCAGGACCACACTTAGGACCTACTTGTTAGGGATCGGTTCTAATGATATTTGTGTTCATTCGGCTTCCCAAATCATGCAGGAACCCACACCTCTGCTCTGAGGGTCCCTGCCTCCAGTTGGCTCTGATTGGGAAATACAGTTGCCAGTGGCCAATGGTTGGGCGGGGAAACAGAGGCAGGACTTTTAGGATTCCTGGGCAAGAAGCTCAGGAGAGAGGGAAGAAGGATTCCGCCATGACAAGGGGGTAGGAGATGGACCACATAGGGAAGGTGCCCAAGGGAGAGATGGCTGAAATGTAGGTGCAAAGGGGAAAATGACCCCAGAAGGGCTGCTCAGCAGGGTCCAGGGAAGCAAAGATAAAATATAGATTTGGTAAGTAATCATCCAGAGATATCAGAGGGGAGAGTGTGTTAGCCACGGGGAGGTTTGGAAGCACCCAGCCACTGTGCTGCTTAGGGAATATTAAAAATAAGCAGACTCCAGAATCCAGAGCTCTTGGGCGGATGCAGAGGAGGTGCCCGCATCTGCTGGGAGCCTAGAGCGGGTTTAATATGATGTCTCTACAGACACCTGTTTTAGAATTTGATTTCTAGGCGTGTCTTCTGGGAGGCCTTTCATGTTAAGTAATCTAGACAAAACTCACATACGCTGGGTACTGAGCATCACTCGGCCTCTAGCCATACCACCCAGGCCTCTCCTCATCTTAGAGGGCGAGCAGGGATGTTACTCCTTGGCTGGGAGACCACCACTTGCTCTGTCAGAGGGTTTATAATTTGTTTGAGAACGTGTTGTAGTGGGTCTGCCAATTTGTTAGGCTGGGTCTGGGGTTTAGGTTCTCTGTAATGGCTAGTGATAAATGGACCTCCTGCAAGCCAAAAGGCAAAATTAAGAAAACTCAAGCACGTGTGTAACAAGAGAAAAAAATTTACAAGCTTTTAATGAATCACATTCAGAATAACAATCTGTGAGAGAATTGGGTAGCTTCACTCAGCTGGGGCTCAAAGTTAACATTTCTTATGATCAAATAACTTGAAATGTTCGTGTGTGCAAGTATCTCTCAGCTTCCATGTTTAAAGGCAGATGTGGGACCAGATGTGGTCTAGGGCTACAGTGAGTTGCTTGCTTGATCATTAGTGTTTGCTGTTTTGGGATTTTATTTTTGGCTTGATAACAAATGATGGGTTTCCATCAGGTCACGTCTACTGCTACACAGACCTGCATGGAATCTTAGAAAGCCATCCTGGACCCTCCTCTGCCCTTGGCTGTCTGTACTGTTGGTGTCACTGAGAGCTTGTTAGCTATGGAGACCCACAGGCACACACTTAAAAACAGAAGCAGAAGTGCACTAAAACCAAACTGTCAGATGGTGCCTATCCACGGTAAACCCTGAGGCGCTCTTCATTAGCATAGAACAATACCAGATTGATCTGGTACAATCCAACCAAGGGTCCCGCTCCAGACAAGTTTGGGCAAAAGACACATAGAAGTCAATATAATTCAGTGTTCCAAATGGTCTTCTTTGCTGAAGAAAAACAACGGTGAAAGGATCATTTATAAAGCACAGGGATTTATTCTCTCAGTTTTATAGGTTAGGAAGCCCACCATCAGGGATCAGCAAGTTCACTTGCTTGCTGTGGGCTCCTGTTCGGTCCAAGGTGGTGCCTCACATGTTAATTACATCCTCTGAAGGGGATGGATTCTGTGATGTCTCAGAGTATAAGTCAGAGGGGACAAAGTTCTTCCATTGGGCCCTTTTATTTTAGTTTTTCTTTATTGGATATTTTCTTTATTTACATTTCAAATGTTATCCCCTTTCTGGGTCTTTCTCCCCATGAAATCCCCTATCCCATCCCCCTCCCCTGCTTCTGTGAGGGTGTTCACCCACACACTACTGCCTCCCACCCTCACCTTCCCCTACACTGGGGCATCGAGCCTTCACAGGACCATCAACCTCCTGTTGATGCCTGACAAGGCCATCCTCTACCACATATGCAGCTGGAGTCATGGGTCCCTCCATGTGTACTCTTTGGTTGGTGGTTTAGTCCCTGGGTGGTATGGGGGGGTAGTCTGGTTGGTTGATATTGTTGTTCTTTCTATGGGGTTGCAAACCCCTTCAACTCCTTCAGTCCTTTCTCTAACTCTTCCACTGGGGACCCCATTGGGTCTTTTTTTAATGGAATTACATTCATGTCCCAGTGACTGCTCACTATCCGAAAATCCCAGTACTGTCCCATTGGGAATTAAATTTCAATGTAAATTCTAGAAAGGATGAGTCCGTTTAAACTGTAACATGCATTACTTAGATGATCTGGGACAGAGTTGATTGTCCATGAAGGATCTAAAAGCTGTGTTTGCTGCTGCTTCAGCCTCAAGCCAGTGAGAAATGACTTTAAAAATTCAAAGTTTGATTCCAATCTGAGTTTAATCTACTCCATTAAAATTTTTTTAAACTTGGGTGAGATCACAGCATAAGCAGAGCAGAGTGTCATTGATCAGAACGTACACATTTTAAAGTTCCTGTAGATCTATATTTACAAGATTGAGCACATGGTTCCAGAGGAGATATCAAATAATATATGCTTTAATATTGGCTGTGTGACTGTGGACAAGCCTATAAGCATCTCAAAGTTCTCATAATTTATATTATTATCTCACCATGTGACACTTTCAGAATTAGGACACAATGAAATAAAAGAAAGTTGGAATTCATTCCAGAATGAATCCTTCATTTAATGTTATATATTGAAGCAAAATCTAATAATAAATAATAGACATATTAATATTTTTAAGTTATTGGTTAAACTTATCCACTAGGAAGACTATGGAGTGTCTGTGGGTGGTCTGATGTATGTGTCTGATGTTTCATGCTTTTCCATAGTTGTAAAATTCTCTTGAAAGATTAGCACATTTTCCTCAGATCCTGCACTTAGCAGTTTTCCAGAACAGAATATGAACTTGGCAATGACTTCATCATCATGTGTTTGCTGCCTTTGGGGAAAATACTTCCCAGTATTAAAATGGTGTGTGTTGGGGCTAGAGAGACTGCTCAGCACTTTACAGTGCTCCTAGATCTTGCATATGATCAGGGTTTGATTCCCAACATGGCGGCACCAACATGGCGGCTCACAGGCGTCCATTCCAGAGCATCTGATGTCCTCCTCTGGCCTCCAAGGGTGGTGTTGCATGCACGTGGTATAAAAAAATAAACTGTCAAAAGTTGGCCTGTGTTTTTAAACTTTTATTTGCTTTATTTTTGTATGTTTCTGTGTTTGTGTGGAGCCACCCTCCACTGCATGGTTTCTCTTTGGACCACTGATCTCATTTCAGGAGATGAGTCTCAGTCTCTTTTAATTTTTATCATGTATTTAACACGATCAGGTCCAAGCATTGCTCTCTATGAAGCACCAGATGGCCCTTCTACTTCACTCCAAACTTAATTCTGATTTTGTGTTAGCATTAAGACCTAAGGGTATTAGAGTGCCTTTGTTAAACAAATGAACAACTAAGAAGACAATTAACCACTGCAGATGACTATAAAAGTGACTTGTTTACCTGCTTGCTCAGTTCATTCTATTATATATTTTGCAATGGGCATTCAGTACTTTTCTTGGGAAATATCATCAGTTTGAAAACCTCATAGAAAAGAGTAATCTCAACCAGGCATAGCCTCTCTTGCCTCTATTCCCAGTGTTCATGGTTGAGGCAGGAATACTGTTATAAGTCACAAGTTCAAGGACATCCAGGACTGTAATATCATGTACTTGTGGAAGAGAGAAATGAGGGGGGAAAAACAATCTTGTCAGAACTAATCTTACTTTCAGTTAAAGTGACTGGAGCCAGTACTTTGATTTTAGGCTAACCATCACTCCCTTCCAACCCAATGGGAACATCATGTGACAGCCACTTATAAGATATACTGGAAGGTACTGATGATGCATAAAGGGACCAACACTTTGCTGAACTGTATTACAACCAGCTTTCGGCACAGTCAGAATCTTCAGGTTATTTTAAATTAGATCTTACTTTAGTATTTGAATATATTTTTGTCTGACTACACTTTTACTTAAATGGTACCTCAACGTCAAGAGAATTTGTGGTCAAGTTTTGTATGGGACTTGTCAGTAATCCTAATTGGGCTCATTTTAATCAGATTAATACTGGGGTATGTCAACACTAGCCACTGAATGGCACAGGTTACAGAAATGGAATCTATGTAATCAATGCAAAGGAAAGAAATACTCATAAGTGTGAACAAGTTTGCATTGTGAAAGTCTGAATCCAAAGTACAGCTAGCTATGACAGGTGATCTTACCAACTTTAGAATTTTGGTAAATTAAGGCTGATCTTTAAATAGATACATCTATGCATATATAATATTAGGGACTATAATCTAGAAATACTATGAGCCCATCAGGGCTTTGTGGGGCATAGCTCTGGAAGGTGAAGAGGTGTTTTGTTTTGTTTCTTGTTTGTTTGTTTGTTTTTCTGCTGCTGTTATATGTTTGTCTTGATGGTGTCTCATGTGTCCCCAAGTTGGCCTCAAACTCACTCTGTAGCTGAAGATGGCCCTGAACTATTTATCTTACTTACACCCTTTGAGTGCTAGGGCTGTTGGCAGGCATAACCATGGCATAGCCTTGCCTGGTATATTACGTGCTTAGGACCCGAATAGGGGCTTTTTTGCTTGCTAGACAAGCTCTCTACCAACTGAGCCACATCCCCAGCTCTAGGAGATATTTTTAATGACTGACATACTTCGTGATTTTTTTGAAATGAATTCAACAGTTTATAACATAAATTAGAAATCCTTTTCATTGCATTGTTTGTGCTAGGTAACGCAAATGATTTATTAAATTTCACGTTTGACCAACTAGGTAAGATCTCCCCATCTCCAGGCTGCGATTCTGGTTCTCAGACACTGCCATTGTCTTCGCCATCCACTTTGATTGAATATGATGGTTCTTGAAGTGGGGAGCAGCTCAATATTGTCAGGAGTGGGACAGTGTAAGAAATAGCTACCTGCCATTTCAGTGAATGGAGCCGTGGGACAATGTTCACTCTCAACTCTACACCTAGAATCTTGTTGGAAACAGATCTCTGGGCATGCCTGAGAGGGAAGTCCTAGACCCACCTATTCTAGTTTCCTTATGTTGCTGTGAGTAACAACATACCAAAGCAACTGGGTGAAGGGAAGGGTTTACATGGCTGACACTTCTTGTCACAGGTTTCCACCATGGGAGGTTGGAATCTGAAGCAGAAACCATGGGGACATGTTGCTTGCTGACTCAGCCAAGGCTCCTACTTGCTAACTTTTTTATACAACTCAGGACTACCTGCCTAAGGGTGGTTCTGCCCACAGACGACTACACCTTCCTACATCAATCAGTAGTCAAGGCAATCCCTTATAGGCATGCCAGAAGGCTGATATGACCAGGTGATTTCTCAACAGAGGCTTCTCCTGTATGGTTCAAGCTGTGCCTCAATGGTAGTTAGAGCTAACTAGGGCACACTCCTAATGTGGCAACACCCCTCCGTGGGCTGGAGTCCCAGTCAGAGTAAGAAGAAAGTGAGCTGAGTGCCAGCATCCCTTCTCCCTGCTCCTGTGTGATGCAGAACTACCTGATGCTGTACTCTCCTGTCACTGAACCGTCTTTGTTCCAGTGGTCTGCATCCCCTACAGATATAAGCCAATATTACCCCTTCCTCCCATGCTTTGGTCATGTATTTTGTCACACTTTCTAGGAACTTCACCAGTAGAAGGACATTTAATTTACTTTCCTCTGCTAATTGAAAACACCAGCAAAGATTACAAATTAATGCTAATAATTTAATATCTATAATGTGACAGCCATGTATAGCTGAATAACAGAATAATATTAACAATTCTAATGATAACAATAATAATAATGGTATAATGACCACTAAATTGCAACACCTGAATTCAGATGAGACTATTGTGATGAGCTTTGGCCTATTAAACTATGGTTGATTATGCATCTAAATGTATTATATACACGATAATGCCCATGACCACACTAGGAACTCATAAATACATGCCCATCCATAATTTATATACCTGTATACTTCACTCATATATTCAGGCATTTGAGTTCAAAGGAGAAGGAAATTTTAGTATTAGACAGATTCAATTATGCAAATTGGTATCAGAAAGTACCCTTGGTTCGGCTTTCATGTCCTGGTAAAACTTGTTAATCTTCCATAATCATAACCAGAATATGGAAAACCCACCCAAATATCTAGTTTAAAAGATGCATATTATTATATGTTTATATTCCCATAGCAAAACATTATGCAAATAAATGAACAAGTATGCAAATGAATGAACATGTATGCAAATGAATGAATGAATGGAGTCTGGCTTAGAAACAACTGAATTCACTATTCTGTACCCAGCGGAGCAAAGCTTCATTTCCTTTGAAGTGAGTCTAGCTTTCTTTTCTCCTGCCCACAAGGTCTCGTTACTCAGTTGGCAGGGGAATAATTTAGCTCATCAACAACATCAAATGATGTGCTAGATAACCATGCCACCTTCTTCTATGAGCGCATACCTTGCAGATTGGCCATGATTTCAAATACGTCATAGAGTAAGTTAAGCAAATTTATTCTGAACTTCAGAGACTTTATTCTAGGGAAGGAGGTCTAATTAAGCTGTTGTAGCTGGGCTGTTTGTCTGTTTCCCTATAGGACAGATTTAAAATTTTTATGTATAAATTTAGGAGCTCTGCCCTGGAAGTCTCATGGTACTTGCATAAGACTGCTAAGATTTTTTTGACATTTTGTAACATCAATGGACCCTTGCCATAGGTTCTTTATTCTGCTTCAGTAGTGAATTTCCACAAAAGTCAAACGTGCGAGGCTCTATGGACTTTCATTTGTGTCTTCAAAGTTCCGAAGAGAATCCAGAGCATCCTCTAAATGACACTGTTCTCTTAGATTTTGACTGCAGTAGATACATGGATTTGTATTTTGCTAAATGCTATTACAATAGTAACATGGCTGCCTGTCGAGAAGTCCATTCTGGAAATGTGGGAACTGTTAAGTCTCTGTCAGTGAGGATGGCCATAGAAACTATGATGATTTTAGCCACCTTGAGTTCTAACCAAGGCCAAACACCTGGTTGTGACAGAATTGTGCCCATGGGTTTGAGGAAACATATAGGAAGCTGTGTCTCCTGCGCAGAAAACAGCAGGGAGCTTGTGTGGCCAGACGGCCATAGCCTCTGGTCTTCAAGGAGAGACACAACAGGTCACCCAGCCAAAAAAAGGAGTCTGCAGTTTGATCTTTGAGCCCTTGAAGGGAATCATGTCTCAACTATCAACTAAAAGGTGATAACCTTTGTTTGCCTTTTCTGATGTTTCTCCAGAGTTTCCAGTTTGGGTTATCTGTCTGTCTATCTATCTATCTATCTATCTATCTATCTATCTATCTATCTATCT